>VUQG01043804.1:0-28142 GCA_015106755.1 Etia nguti | reverse complement strand
GAAATAATATAATATGAAAAATAAAAATGAATTACCCAGTACCAAGTATGAAGTTTTAATGGGATCAAAAATAAGTGCATACCTCATTAAAAAAAAAAAAAAAAAAAAAAAAAAAAAAAAAAAAAAGGAAAAATGTGGTGCTTCTAAAGAAAGCCGTGGTTCCTTTTTAAGTGACCACAGTGCAGAGCTAAAGAAATAAATGCACACGCTGAACAGCAAACAGTTCAACCAGAGGATGTTGACGAAGACAATATGGCCACTATGGGGTCCCTCCTCTGCTGCTGCACCTCGCAGCATGAAACCTGAACATACAAGGAAATATAAACACGGGTCTTTGATGTGGTGGAAGGATGACAACAGTACAGCTGTCTCCTCAAAGCTGTGAGGGAGTCCACGTAACATGGGGGACTTCTCTGTTGTTTGTGCCTCGTTATTGAAGCTCTGCTGAGATCAAAGGCTCGGGGAAGCTTTAATTAGAGTGTGAGCTGTGTCTCGGGTCTCCAATGAGCTGGGACCTCCCATCAGACTGCTTCTTGTCTGCGCAATGTCACCTGGATACACAAAGTAAATGCCAACTTTAAAAGGACAGTCTATAAAGTGGCTAGATACTGCAGATTCCACAGCAGTGATGGGGATGCAGGTGGAGTAATGACAGGACTACAATATTCCACAGCTTGTGAAGATTTAGAAAAATGCTTTCTGAGCTGCACTAAAAATATGTATCATCATTGAAAGTAGTCTATCATTATGATCGTGAAAGTAAGTTAAGCTAGGACAGAGGACGGCAACCCACGGCTCTTTCGCTCCTCTGCTGTGGCTAAAATAAGAAAATTTTAAATGTTACAGGCATAACCTTCCCTGTGTGACGTGATCTGTGCGTATCAGGCGCTCGCCCACACGTATTTAAGGGAGGGTTGAGAGATGTTACGTGTAAGTTTAGACATTTGTATGCACAGGTTTTTTGAAAGTGAAAATGATTGGCTTTGTGAAGCTGAACTTTATAAATTGTGCGTAAATGATTAGTATTTATTCAGATTTGGATGTTTGCATTTCTAAAATAGTTTTACGTGGTGGTCAGATTGTTTTGCATTTGTGTGTGGATTAAAGCACGCGCGTGTGAGTCCTCAAAAGTTGCACACAAATCATTATACACATTTGCAAGGCTTAGTTTACACTTGTGGATCATATTGTGTGCATTTGCAACCCTTTTGAGACAAATTTATCTCCGTATCTGTCCATCTTTGGTTTTCTCAGACATGAACTACATGAAGTCCAAACATCGCTGTTTCCTCACTGATGACACTCTGCAGTCCTGCATGAATATTAAAGTGACTTCTTACAGCTCTGATATTGAAAAGCTCTGCAGTGATGTTGAGAAACGGAAATCTCACAAATCACACATTTTATATGCTCTTATTTTTAATAAATATCTACATATTTTTGACCCTGAGCTGATTAAGTTTATTTTATGCTCAGGGCTAGGTGGTTGATTGCTGCCTGTGGCTTGATGAAAACAAAGAAGCTGCCAGCACATTGAAATGGATTAAGTCATAATTATATACAAATAGTTTTCATGATTATTCTTGTTTTAAAATTATAGCAGCTCTTTTTCCCCCCAGTATTCAGTGGAAGGGGCTAAAATGTGTCGTTTGATGTTGAAGGTTGCCAAACCCTGAGCTAGGAGAAGCAACAAGACGAAGCCCTGAGAAAATACTGTCTGTTTCACATCTGGCCTCGTTAGTAGAACCAGAACCCTTTAAAGGGTAATGACTGTTGCAGCTTCCTGTGAGTCTGCTGGGGGTTCAAGGCAATCATTTAAAAACCAAGAAATTGTACTGCTTTGAAGACAAATTAAAAAATAAATAAATAAATGTTTCCTTTTTCTTAAACAGGTAAGATTCTGGAGGTTTGCAAGAAAGTGGAGCAAAAAAAGAGAAAGGATGAAAAGGTTGTGCAAGCTAAAATGACACAAAGGCACTCCTCTGAAGAAAAGACACTTTGTAATTTAGGTTTGCGGTGAGTTCATGTGACTCCTGCAACATAGGAGCTCATAATCTGTTAGGGAGTCGTCAGCTTTGTGGTAGAAAATGCAGCAGATTGGTTTTGGTCATAAAACCATGAGAGACCGAAGACGTACTGAATCTGAAAGACTGGTGACCGAGCTCCCAGCGCATTACTCTTAATTCACAAAACGAAACCACGGGAGCGCCACAGACCATCATACCATCAAACGCAATGCTGAATATACATCCCGCATATCATGCGACTAAATATACACTGTTTTTGAATGAATGGATGCATTAAAAGTGAAAGATTGTTTATATAACATGAGGGCCTGGAGACACTGCTGCCCAATGTGACCGCTACGAAAAATCTGGATCGCGTTAGTGGTGACTTTGAGTGTTTTGTTGATCAAAGAAAAAGGCACATGTGACCCATTTCTAGCAGAGGTCAAACATCAGTATAATGAACCAAAAAAAAAAAAACTTCAAAAGCAGTCAAAATGAGACTTTGAGGATTTAAATAGAGAAGGAAACGGTGATGCAGAGAAAAATACTAATTTATTAACTTATAAATGTAAATTTGTTAAATATTGAGTACATGAGGGTTTTGTTATACAGTTGTAAGATAAACGAGGCCAAAATGTGCCAAGAATTCCTGCAAATCTGCCAATTTATTTCTAATGTAACACTTTTTTCTGCCGATTTTCCTTGTGATCAAAAAACAAGTTTTTCCCTTTAAATCGTAAAGGAAATGAATGAAAACTAAATGAAAAATGCCTGCTGCAATTCTTATGCCACAAAAAGACTCAAAAGTCACTTTTAGGTGTGAAGAGCAGATGCCACCTTATTTCCATTCTATAGTGCGTGTGTGTGCGCGTGTGTGTGTATGCGTGCGTGTGTGTTTGCACTGCCTCAACTCTAAAAACTACTTTGCATTTTCTGCCCTCACCTTCTTGAGTAGCCGTGTAGAGTCCTCGCTGATCTGCATGAACCTCATGATGACATTGTTGAGGTAGATGTCACTCAGTGTTGCGTGGTCCTTACTCTCCCTCCTAACCTGGTTCAGCAACAGGTACCAACAGTTGACCGGTGACAGCAGATTCTGGTCTTTCCTGAATAAACCAATTGAAATAGACAGAGGTGTGATCAATTAGGCAATGAAAATTACAAAAATTATAAAGTAATGGTTATAACGGAGGTATTTCTTGGTCACATCCTAGGCTGTATGTATCATGTAGTAAAATTCCCCATTCTACAGAGTTAAAGAGGATGTACTATTTGTATCGTTTTAGAATAACTAGTGCAACCTAAAGTCTTTTGGGTTTTTGTTGTATTTTAATGCAACAAAATTCCCATTAAAGCAGTTATCTTTTTTTGTTTTGCCAGACAACAGGATGACTATGAAATGTGGCTCATTCAGACTACGCTGTTAACCACCCATTACTTCCAAGCCAAGCTGTTGTGCTGCTGTGAAAATTCAGGGGCTAAATGAGACATTCTTTGTTTAGAAAGATCTATTCGCCCCCAAAACAATTTCATACTTCAATATTATTATCAAAAATACCTTGCAGGCCTGTACAAAATATCTGTATAAATTCATCTGAACATTTTCCTATTGGCAACTGTTGGCTGGTTTAGACAGCATTTCCTCTTTTTTTTCTAAATGCAGGAGATCGTGACAAGCAGGATGTTTACAAAAACCTCAAGAGCACCCATAAAAAACCTCAAGAGCACCAGTGCTCGTCACTAAAGTAGAAGACAGATTCATCATAGGAGTCCCAGGGTGTAAATGTCCCATGTACCACCGGCTCTGGGCCAAAAAGGTTACAAGGACTACACAGCTAACTTGGAAATATCAGTGACATTTCTAGGGCAGAGCTACAATGCTCTGGGCAAAAATGATTTTCTAAAACCAGAGAAGAGTGTGCCTAAGGCTATAAATACACGCTGTAGACTGGTGTTAAACAAGCCATGTATATGTTGTAGGGGAACTTGAAGAAGTAGAGTAAAACTGTTAAAAGAACAAGAAAGACAAGGAAAAGAAGAGAAGCTGCAGAATAGTGGATAATAATAGAAAAGAATTCAAATAAAAATACAGGAGTCAGAGAGGCGTTTCCTGCGCTGTGTGCCGCCTGCAACCAGGCTAACTGTAGGACATTGTCCAGACCAGAGTGAGCTGGGGCCCTGTGTAAGCAGTGGCCCGCAAGTGGACTTCCTCTGGGTTAATCTATAACATTCCTCCTGCCTGCAAAAAGTCACATAGAATATAAGTGTGCATGATTGTGCACATGTGTGTGTGCTTGGGAGAGATGTGAAAGCTGGGTCTTGGGTCAAGTCTTTCAGGAACCATATGGAGATTCGCCTCTGCACCTCTCTCAGTTTGCAAAGACAGACAGCATTTGTCAACGCAACAGGTGAAACTTTGCACTTGGCAAAGTTGCCCGGCCCTGACCTAGCCTTCAATGCTGGCACCACATCTGCTTGGTGAGCAAAAATGAAGCGAATGAACAACCGATGCAAACATTCCAAACAGCTGAAATGTTTCCTGAGGTTAAGCAAAAACAGGAAGACAACTACGCAGACATGAAAAACATCCAAAGGGATTCATTTTTCAAAGAAATCAGATAAACTATAAAAGAAAAAAAAAAATGTTGATAACATGTCCAGTATGGTTGGGAATCATAAAATAAATACATTATAAGACTCTAGTATTACAATACATTGCCTGTGATAATGGTGGCATCACAAAGCAGCGGCATATCATTTTAATACATTAGTGCCCTGATTTGCTTTCTTCAGCTGACGTCAGCCCTGTGAATGTGCCCTTCATTGCAAGTTGGTTCACTTTACCTTCCCTCACAGCACCATGTGAAGTCATGGTGTAGTAATTTTAATTAAAAATAGCCATTTAGCACAAAACGTAGTATTGCGTTTCTGTGTATAAACAACTTTTACACAAGGAGAAAAATATAGATATTCTCACACACACACACACACACACACACAAGCAGTAACTCTGCTTGACGGCATCACTCACCATCTGTCAAAGAGCAATTACTATAGAAATCCTTTCTGCATTATGTATCAGATCCATTCTACAGCACTCAATCTAGACATGTGGGAACAGTACTAGTTTGTGTTTATTAATTCACTCATGTTCTCAGGTCCAGATGAATAATGTTATGTAGGTCACTGACAAGAAGCTGGGCATAAAACGCCACAAGCCACTAAACAATTTAATACTGATAAATTGACTCCTCTGGCTGGAAAAAAAAAAAAATCACTGTACTGTCTGAAGTAGCACAGCATTACTCCCAACTATGAAAAGTTTAACCTATTTCAATACCAGAAGTAAATTTGTAAGCTATGTGCAATCTCTCACATGAAATTAGATTAAATTTGAGACATTTAAAGAATAATGTAGCGTAAGTAACAGTCTAGCACATGTTATCAAATTAAATCAATCTGTTTGAAAAAAGTCTGATTCAGTAGGTCGGCCCTTTCACAAAGTATAAAGAGGACAGACTCAAAAACAAGTGGGAAACCCACACAGGCTGTGACGACATAACCCCCTCTGGGAGTTGCTAACCCCACATATAATGGCAGGAAAGTCTCTCACTGTCATCATTTCCCCCTCAGCCAGGGCAGGAACTGGGTCAGACTGAATAAGTGACAGATAGACAGGACTCCCCACAAGACTCAAACACAGGTATGAAAAGAGGAACTAGTGTCTAGAAGAGGGGTGGGGGATAACAGAGGAACAATGCCACAGTACTTGCACTCTCATACAGCAGGATGACACTAAAAATGAAGGATACCAATTCAGTATGTACAGTATTTAAACAGAAGGTCTTATCAATAGAAATGGCAAAATAGCAAAGTTGTCTAGTGCCACACTGATTTAACACCCCCCAAAACATTTCACTTTAAATTGCACAAATCTCCAGCACCAACCGAAGATGACTTGCGGTGTAGCCTTTCTGCTTATTGGAGTACACGTTTACATTTTAAAAGGAAGCACCAGAATGCCAAAGGCTCATAATGACCACAGGAAATGCACAATTTTCATCATCACTGGTCCTGTGAAAGAATCCCAACAAAGTTGAACTTAATCAAATGAGAATGCGTCAGCAATTTTCCCTAGACAGCAGGTAGTTATGTGTGGCATTATACACACTAAGCAGCGACGACGTTTTCCACACCTTCTGCTAATCCTCTGAGACAAAGTGAGGAAGTCCTCTAACCAGCGGCTTAATTCGAGATAAAAGCAGCATATTTAAGACAATCCCAGTTGTGGCTGATGCAATGTAAATATTTCAGTTATTCTTTTGCTCCCCGATTCCATGTCCCCTCCCTGAACAAACCTTGCATAATACAGTATCTGGTTGTTTGCATGTGTGTGTTTAAGAAGGACTGGGGGAGAGAGAGAAGAGAGCGTTTGCCCATATTTGTTCATTTGTGTGTGTTCTGCAAACAGCCACTGAAACACAAATGGATGGCTCTCCCACAGAGTGCTGCTATGGACAGCACTGTAATTTTGTTTTCTTTCAAGAAGATCCCCCCTACAAAAAAACAAAACAAAACAAAACTGGTGCCTCTGAAGTGTCTTAATGCCCGTTCATTTTCGATACTGATGTGCCGCATTCAGAAGTTGCTGCTGTCTGCTTTACTTCAGCATTGCCTAACATCCTGGACACTTAAAGCTCTGAAAGTTTTCGGATCTATTACATTTTTGCTTAGACCAACATAAAACTACATGTTTAACAGCATGTGTTCTTTAAAGTTTCCTAATTTGACTTTATAGCTGCTAATTATTACGTTTAATTGGGACAATTCTTTCCAATGCTGTGCACTGCGTTTACTTCTATAATGAAGGCTGAAGAACAAAACCTAAAAACAGAACTGCACAATGATCTCTTCATAGTTAACTGTAAAACAAAAGTTCTCTTGGACAATGAGAGTCCCAGAATTCAAACTAAAAGGCAGTAGCTTAGAAAAACACTAAACTACAGAATGATCAAAAGTAATGATGCCTGTAAGAAGTTATATTCACATATTTATTATTATTATTATCTCTTTTGTTATGCTAAAGTATTTTGAGAAACAGAAAAGAGCACTATTACTTTAAAAATTACACTTATTTTGCGTTAGGCCATTTTCAAATGTGGCTACAGTTTTCAGAAAAGCTTTACTTTAGAGTTCAGCAGACCTCTACTGCAGTCTCCCTAGACTCCACAGGTATAGCTCAGCTTAGTACAGGGCACCCCCGAAGCAAGAAGCATTCCTCTCCAGCAGTGAGCAACCGCAATACTCCCACAGGTCGCACAAAGTCTATGCTTTCAGATGCGCACAAACTTCATTTCACCCCCCGAGAAAGACTGAACTCCTACTGTGTCAAAACTTTTTCGTAGCTTGGAATAGCTTGAGAACTTTATGGTAACACGTAAATGGTTCAAGAAGAACAACATAGCTGCCTTCCAACAGCAGAAAACTAGGTTTATTCTTGTCAAACACAATCACACATGGCAATGTTTGCAGACTGGTGGAAGGAAATTGTGGCACCGTGTCTTTACAGCTTCACAGAAATATGGTTTATACGAAGGGGGTATGGGATCACAGAAGCGTAGCATCAACCACCACCTGTGTTTTGCCCCATTTCCTACAGGCAACTAAAACAAATACCCATGAGATGAGGCATGAAGCTGTCTACAAGGGAACTTTCCTAAGAAACTGAATATGTCAAAAATGCTGCATATTAATGCATTTATAGCTAAAAAGAACGGCATCTTGACAGCTTATCTCAAAATCTGTTACGCAAACCAGACTCAACAATACTGCCAACCCTTTGTGAATACAGCTGGTCTTGACCAGTTCTTAGATTTAGCTGCTGATTAAAGGATGATAGTTCAGCCAGGAGCAATATAGTCAAAATAAGCAGAAGTTTAAGTTTGGCAATATGGCTCCCTGCCCTACCATGTCCATACACAGAAAGCTGGATCTGAAGCATTAGCAGCTCATAATGGAGTAGGCATCAGTGTAAACGACATGTTATTCATCATTACTGAGTAAAGCATAACGGGTGGAGCTGAGGTGATGGTGGGTTATAAAGTGGCTTGCAGGTGCCAACGGCTGTAGGCAGGCTAAAGCGACTTGTGTAGATGAACTGATCTGCCATCGTGGATGATTCCATAGCCTGCCTTAGGCCTCAGTCAGTGGTCAGTGATCATCTGGCTTTCCCAATTACTAGGGAAACGTGTATTTCCCAACTGGCTGGTGAGTAGTTGCTGGCTGTTGCAAGATGAGAATGGTTATAAAGAAGGTGTTGTGATTGTTTTGATCACTAGCAGACTGCCATGGTCAACTGAAAAGTGAGTCATATACAGTTGTAAATGTTGTGCCTTGAAAGTGAACTTTCACCATTTCTGGTTTGTGCTGCATTTTTCAGAGTTTCACTAGGACTTGGTGAGTAATTTGCATGTGTCTCCACTTCACAATTACGAGGAGGTTTTTGGTGCAGCGCCATATACCTCTTTGCGAGCAATTACATGCTAGAGACTGCCAGCAACCACTCACTAACTACCAGAAGGGTCACTGACCAGCTTCTAATACTGTGTGACTAAGACCTTAACTCGCTGCTTGATTTGACCAATTTTCTGCCCAAGTTCATATCAAAACCAGGGATGCACCAAAACAATATTTGGAAACAATCTCTGTCCAGTCCTGACTCAAAGAGCTGGACTGTGTATCAGTGACAAAGGTCAGATTTATGGGGCCATCAGTTCACTTCAGTTGTTCTGTGGTTACTGTGCTAGCTGGCAGCAGCAGTGCACCAATTGCTAGCAGGAGAGCTAACAGCATAGAGGAAGCAACAGCAAAGGGTCAACAGTTTGAAAGCATTTCACACTCGACACGACAACAGCTTTTCTTTATATGTCTTCAATATTTTTTGAACTAACTGCATTGTGGTCATTGTGGGCAGAAAATCTACACTCGCAGTAAGAGCAGGAAAATTGAAAAGTAGCAAAACTTTAAAACCAGCAGGCAGGAACCAAGTAACTCTCACACTCAACTGAAACGTGATTACTGCAAATAATTTAGCTAAATAATGTAAATACTTATTTCTTTAAATACTTATAATATTCTCTCATGCATGTATTTGCTACAAAGTTAAATAAACAGCCGAGCTTGATGTTGCCTCATACGTGACCAATGAGCCCCTAGTCCCTCCCTCAGAATAAGGAATACAGCTTATTATTAACACAGATATCATGTTATTACTCAGTACTGGCAAATACTATTTCGATACCTTGGCTTTTGTTAATAGAAACGGTGCATCTCTAATAAAAATGGACATCATGCTACAGACAGAAGGAAAACAGTTTTTCACACCACAGACAAATTTGTCCAATGAAAGCAGCCTGGAGAATACTGAAGCCTTACTGTACATGTGTTTATGTGAACACAAAAATATAGGCCACATGATTTAAAACCCACAGGAGAATTCTTAATGTTATTCAAACGTCTTATATTTACTTAAGAAATATGCTCCTAGGCAGATGCCAAATGTTTACCCTGTGAATGAAGTGACCAGACTGTACATCATACAATGAAAACCACAGAGCGCCATACCAGAGTCTTCTCACTAGTTACACACATGGGCACACACAGCTGCTAGAGCCATTGGACCTTCAGACAGAGAGCAGGGGCTATTTGCAGACAGCGAGGACAAACATACATTTTATTTTTGTTCCACCACAAGTTCAAACGATATGCTAATGTCTGCTTTTTCCATGAGCCGACTCCTACGATGTAAAAAGGCCAAAAAGAACACCATACTTAACTGTGTCAAAATCGATCAAAAAGCCTCCGAGACAAACCGATGCACAATAAATACAGCAGAAGAAGAGGGAGGAGAACAGAGCGAGAAAGAAGACAAACAGAATGAAAGCTAACGGTTTGTCTTCTCACTACACTTTGGTATTTTTGTTTAAAGGTAGATACCAAACAAAAATACTCCTTACTAAATATATCCAAATATCCAAAATATAAAGTACAGAAACTGTCAAAGATCATAAGTTATCAAACTCTAATCCGTTTTATAACAGCTTTGCCAATTTTAGAATAAATTTGGCAACTGTACCAGTATCAAAATAATACCCCATCCACTAGATACCTTCTGATATGTCCTTTATAATGACATTCACAGCACTTTTTCATCATTACTTAGGCTTGTGTCTATTGTGGCACATACAGAAATGCAAAATGAAAAGTCAAGATGGATTATTCAAGAAGCTCCCCTGCTACAATGATGTAATATTCTGAATATATAATTATATAAAACACTACATGGTTTTACACATTCAAACAGGCAGCCCTTCACCAGTACAAATTGTCATGAAACACACTGGAAAAATGCGCCTTTTCTAATTCTCCCTCTGACACTATACTGTTTTTCTTTAGTGAGACCTTGTCTTGCTTTTTTTGCTTTGACACTGCAGATTTCTCTGTTAAAACAACCTCACCACTAAACTGGGCCTGTATATTTAGAGTAATTCTGATTCACCAGTATATGCACAGTGATAAGAAGAAATTTGGCCAGTACACACATTGTGGGAACCTGATGATTTTGGACTTTTTTTGTATGACCATTTCTAGGAACAAAATAGAGAATGAGGCTAGGTAACGCCAATAGAAAAACTGCCTGGTTGGTGAACTAGCCAATGCCTGATCTGATTGATTCAGGGATTTGTTACATCCATATCTGTGAGGTAAAATCTAGAAAAGCTTAGAGTTACAGAGCAACAGTTAAAGGTTATTATTGGACCCATGTAACATAGGAAACACACTGAGGACGGACAAACATCAAGACAGTTTCATCTCACTTGTATTGCTGGTGATCTTTAGTGCTGCGAGTCTTTGCCATGAAGCGTTCAGCCAGCTTCTCTAGGTTTCTGGAGTACTCCATCTCAATCTCCGCCTTCTTCCTGAAGAAATCCTGGAGGTCCTGCAGCAGCTGGACCCGCATTTCTGTCTGCTGGTCCAGACATTTCTGCTGCTCCACCAACTGGGCCCTGATCTCTGAAAAGACACAAATTTAAAATATATATATCTATATATATGTAAATATATTAGGAGCTACAAACTCAATGGACGAGAAGAAGCCACAGACACACATATGTCGGGCTGGTACTCATATACTGATGGTTTTAGCTTTCTGAGATCTTATAATAGAGCTAAACTAGCTAAATGATTAAATTCAGCAGTTATTTCTGCAGTAATCGCATGTATTTACCTGTTAAATTGGCTCTTATTTTGAAAACTACACACTCTTAAATGTTAAATACTTGAAAAATATCAGCTATGAAGGTGCACAATTTGGCTTTACAACTGGGGATGCAAGCATAATATATCTAAACTGTATTGATAGGTAAAGAGCAAAAATGATCAGCAATGCGAGCAATTACATTATAGTATGTGTGCATAGGAGTGCAATTGAATGGGCCACTGTAGCTTATTATCCCTTAGTTATGGGTTTTATGAATGCTTGTAAAGACATGAGGTTGGCGACTGGTCTCAGGTGTTTCATTAAGGCTGAAAATAACTCGAGGATGAATGGAAGCCGATTCACGTCATACTGAGGTTACAGCACAGACCTGCACATGCACGCACGCACAAACACACAAACAAACACAGATACATGCATTCTCATTGGTGCTCATCAGTGAAAATCCACTTAAGGAAGCAGAGGGACAACACCAGGCCTCACATAAACAAGCTCTACATGCAGGTAAATGACCCTCTAAGGTCTTTTCTGAGAAATCGCGGCTGTCAGAGTGGCTCTCATTTAAATTTACGTGCTCAACAGGGCAACTGGGAGCACACACACACATACACTTGCATGAAGACAGTCGCACACAAATTGTTTCCTCTGTGTGTTCCATCTCACCAGGGCCGTGTATAATGGATTTTACCTAATGGAAGGCAGCCTGGTCGGACATCTTCAGCAAAGGAAGCAGATTAATGAGGTGATTTAAAGCCAACACCACTGGAGGAGTGCGGAGTGATCCCTAATTTTAAAGGTAGAAAACACTAAGTTGCAGCAAATCTCCATTGCAATAGATGACAACTTGTAATGCCTCACAAGATGTTCTGAAACATTTGTAGTGTGATACTGAACCATTATACAAAAACCAAACCAGCCTGATTGGGTTAAAGATTTGGATCATCCTGGGTCATTCAGAAAAACACTTCTACATTCATGGAACTGAATTCAAGGTTTTTATGCCATATTTTTTATAACTTCTCAAATGACCATATAATTTGAACTTTTAAAAAAGTGTTTATCTGTTTTTCTGCTTTTCTAATAAAACAGTGAATTTGAAAAATTCAATTTCAAAAGCGAAACTTGATCAATTTCCTTTTTATGATGTAGAGTAACCGAAACAAGCACTGGCGCTGGATTTTTCTTATTATTTTCTGATTTCTCAGTAGAGAAATCCTTTTCGTAAGCTGTAAGGCACAGTTACTGACATTATCACTGAGCAGAAATTGTGAACAGAGATCTAAAGCTTTGGTTCAACCCAGATAGCTTTTACCTAAAAATATAATAACAAACCATTGCTTTCCTTTGAGGAGTATTCTTGTGCTTTACTGTTTAGATTAAAATCAGCATAAGATCTTCAGTGAAATGACATCTACATCATATGAATGAATCTCAGCTAAACTGAGAATTTTCCTATATTTATTTACATATTTTATCTATTACTTTTGAGTTGCCATTTCCCAGGACGCTACGTCCAGATGAACAGAATCAACTTTTGGAGATTTACTTTCCTGGATGATTGAGAATGCATCAAGACGCCATTTCCCAGTGTTAGCTAACCACGTATTCACTACTTTTAGCTAATTGGTTAGGCTTCTGTGTTTGTTAAAACTACTGGTCAGTACCCTGGATGGCTTCTTTCACCGCTGTAGTAAAGAGAAAGCAACACCTTGTTAGGAATCAAAGTGAAACAGTCTTGTGGATTATGTAGTTCTGCCCAGTGTTAAATGTACGTCAGACTTGAATCCCACTTTGGCCACATCTTCATGAATGTCAGTGAATCAGTTTCCTTTCCATTAGTCATAGTTTAACGCGTATCAGTTCCTGTTGAAAAGGTTTTGGCTTTGTCATATTGCACTGCTGGATCACTATTGAACTACCTGATTTGTTTCCATCTTACTGTCTATGTTTATATATCAGTGTCTGAAATTGTGATTCATTGATTGCTGTTCAGCTTAATAAGGGAGGTCACTTAATCATCTCCTATGCCATGGTCAGTGACCAACTAATAAGCTAATCAGAGAAATTTTTTCTCATGGATTTTATTTTATTTTGTAATAAATAGGACACATCCTTTGAACCACAGAGCAACACAACCCAGACATCAAGGAGCCACAATACTGAAATTAATGCTTGGTCAGTGTTTGAATCAGCCAACCTCCTACTTAGTTAATGCAGTCATTAATACAGAAGTAAAGTATACAAAACGTTGCGATAAGTATTTGATGATACAATTATACAGGAACAAATACTTTGGCAAGGAAGATAAAAGATCCCTAAGAGCCAGAGTCTTAACAGAAATCCATCAATAGTTCAATTAATGGCCAATCAGCTGCTGACTCATTTAGAAAGCTTCCAGCCAAAGATGGGTGAGAGCTGTGTGTGTGTGTGTCTGTGTGTGTGTGTTGCATATGGACACATGCCCATGATGCAGTAATCAATTAGAAAAAGCTCCAGTTCATTCATCAACAAAAGATGTGCTCACAATCCTGATAAATTAAACATTTACATTGGGTCTAGAACTGATTATTTTTGCATTCTCACATAGCATCGACTTCCTTCTGGCACTCATAAGCAAATAAACCACTCAGAGACAGATGGAACACAGAGATACTAAATTTGAATGAATGTTTATCACAGCTGTTAAAGTCTTGTGAACCAGAAACAACATTAACGTGGACAGTGGACAGTCTGCAATCAAGAACATCAGGCCATTAACCGACCTAGCAGGACACCAGTGAGCACTAAGAAAAGGTTTGCTTTTAAATTTGACTTGAGTAAAGTACACTGGGCTTTCTGATGAATGAGTAAACCCTGCATTTGTTCCCATCTCCAGAGGGTGTACGGATTAAAACAAAGCTACCGTGGCATTGACACAAAGGACTGTACTGGATCATTTAACACAATTACACTCATGACTGCACACAGAAACTCATTAAATCATTCATTTTCGAAGTCAAGTATTGGCCACTAACGCTGTAGCACAAAATGACAAATCTGGAAATTAATGTTATAAGGCAACCACCTGTCAGACAAGATAATAGGTCAGGTGCTGCCTAAAACTAGGACGTGCTTTGCAAATTGAGATTTTAGCTCTAGAAATTAAACAGTGAAAACAAAGTCACAGAAGGCCTATCGTCACAATAAATACAAAAATACATTTGGGTTTTTTCCCCTCAGTTTTGGCCACGCGTAGTTGCTGTTTTCCCAACCTAAAGCCATATTCTCCAAAACTGCCTTCCAAATGCTGGACACTTTAATAACTACAAAACTGCAACTCCTGATTTTTCAATTTCAGTGTAGTCCAGCCATCCATACAGTTTCTAGCAGCTTATCCAATTCAGAGTCATGGAGGGACTGGAGCCTTTTACCAGTTGTCATTAGGCAAAAAGCAGGTTACACCTTGAACTTGTCTCTAGTCCATCCAGGGCTAACACAGTGAGACAGACAACCATGCATGCTCACAACGACACCTATAACCAATTTAGAATCACCAGTAAACACAACATGCAAGTCTCTGGACTGTGGGGGTAAGTTAGAGTAGCCAGAAACAGCCCACACAAACATGGGAAAAAAAGGCAAACTCCACATAGACGGGCCTCAATCAGCTGGTGTGTTCAAACCAGGAATCTACACTGTATGCACAAGTGTGGTATTGTAACAGGATGGCATTGTTGCAACTTTCACCAGTTTATAAATTTGTCTTTTTCCCTACTAGATGTGTCACGATCAACAGTAATGTCAAATCATTTAAGAACCACAGCAACTCAGCTGCAAAGTGGCAGACTACACAAAGTTATAGAGCAGGGTCGCCAAGTGCTGAGGCGCCTTGTGCACAGAAGTCACCGACTTGGTAAATGCATGAGAAATATATACTGATTGCTGCAAGAATAGCCAGCTATAACCATTTGTTTATGTGCCATGATCACCTCGGAGTATATAAACTTGTCCATTTATACAGATACTAAACTGCAGTGTCACACAGGACAATGAAACCGTGTCTCAAAACCAAAATAGCTATCAGTGGATGTTTAAACTTCAGGAAACCAAACAGAACAAAGCAGAGTAAAGAAAGTATTTGCAAACCAACAGATAGAGTGACAGGAAAGCTTGCTCACCACTTGCAAAATTTTCATGTTTATGCACCATTTAGAGGGCACAAACTAGAGTTATGATTTTACATTTATATAAAAAGGGAGAAAGTTATAAACCCCACGTGTAAATATTTGAAAGGAAAAACTAATTTACTTTGGTGTTTGAGGTCAGTCTTCCTTTGATCATACTGATGCTTTATCTGAAACCCATACTAAGGGCAGCATCTGCTGTCTGACTCACTTCTTAAAAAGCTAACACGACCAACAGAGGCCGTCACTTGGGACCTTGAAGGCTTTAAAAATCAAGCCACTCCAAAGTTTTTCTCAAGCTGGAACCATCTTATTGCGGCAGCGAGTGCTCATCTACTATTACATGGTGCATTCCTTTCTGCCACTCTGAGCTCATCTGTATGATAAACATGTGTGGAGGTCTGTGTGTGTCTGTGCGGTGTTACATCAAAGCCTGTGATGCACCGCACCCTAACACACACACACACACACACACACACAACTGTGATAGACAGTCAAGCTGAAATGAGAGCACCCGTGTTATGTCTTAAATTCTGCTAAAGAAAACAGAAATACACAGTGCAACGCCGTCTTCCTATTCCTGCAAAGCTACGTAGCCTGCAGAATTATAGCATAGCCTGTAAACATGTCAGCAACAAATCCAGCTCACTGATGGACATCCAGCCAGTGTTACCCAGAATGCACATGGTTTTGATATGGACAATGAGAGAATGCGATTTGGTCTTTGTGGTGATCAGTAGGACCAAGGCCCCTTTGTTTCTGAGCTGGATGGTATCCAATTGCTCCTTTGGAGAGCACATCACATACTTCACATAACCCCATTCATGGAGACAAATATGTCCAAAGTTGCAGTTCAGAATGGCTGATCTGATTTGCCAGATAGGCTTGTTCTATTGTCAAAGAAAGTGCCTTGTAAGCAGGATGGCTACTGACCCACAGTGTTGACCCTCTGAGAGAGAAGTTGGGCTCCGGTAAAAAACAACTCAGCTACTGTCAGAGGGCTCGAGAGATAACTTTTCCTCTCCCTCTCCCTCAACAACATGCTCTCCCATGATGCTGCCAATTAACTTTGTTATGAATCAATCTGCCTGAAATACATCTGTTACTTATAATGAGTGCAACATGTATTCTTCCGTGGGAACTATAAAAGACTTTAAACTCTCAGAGAGTTTCTACAGTTGCCCCAAGTTGATTACAGTTTCCACTAGCAGCTATCTGGGACATGCTGTACCACATCAGTCCCATTGCTGCATTTCCACATGCAGACTGGCTCATCAGCAGCACCTGAAATAGCGGCTAAGGCCTGGGGAGGGACTATAAAGGAGCGTGCCCAACCCTACCATCTGCTTCAGATCTAGGGTTATGGGAGAGGGGGAGTTGTCCATGCCTCTTCTAGAGGCTGGATACAAGACAGGATAAATACCATCAAACGTAATTACAAAATCGCCGATCAGCTTTTAATAGAGAACAGGTTTTTAATTATAACTGGAATGGGATCACGTTCTAGAAAAACTCGCCTATGTCACTTATTTCTCTCACATTTGGATAATCCTACAAAGGCGTGCTGCTATATTTAACTGTAGCAGTGCTATCATTCATGTTGCTGCTGTCTTGATAAACACATACCAAGACACAAAATGGCACAAAAGCAGTTCTATCCAAGCAATTAGATCCATAAAAGATCAGAACCACATCTGTCTTGTCCAGATACTCATTTACATTACTGCCTATAAAGAAGGACCTGCTGTTATACATTAATGTGTCAGAAGAACAGAAAATCTTTGATGTGAAAAAGCAACTCAAACCATGCGATAGGGTCATGTTGAAATTAGATATTTAAAAGGGAGATGAAAAGTAATTTCGAGTTTGGATCGTGGACATATGCGGGTAGTTTTATTAGCACAGGCGTGCAACAAGAATGCAAAGCAAGAAATAAAATAAATAATTACTATAGTTGTAGCTGTCTAACTGTTGCCTTCTCTCATTCACAGTGACTGAATCTTCACCAACACCGCTGTTAATCTCACAGTAAATCAAACCCACGCTCAGGGTGTGGGTGACCCACCGGTCACTTATCCACACTAGAAAAAAGTTTTCCAAATGGGACAGACTTCTACATTTTACATCATTATTCATCAGGACAGCGTTAGATGGAGTGCACCTAAAACCCCCTGTCAGTCACTGCTGAGGTCATGCAGTAACTTAAGAATTGACTTCATTAGCCTGGGGAAACCATTATAAAATTCATAGTTTGCTTGGTATGCCTGACCACCCTTTCTGTCCTACATCTGGGCATACAGCTGGAATATGTTACTGTGTTATCTCAGATTACATCACTATCCAGACTGCATTACTAATATGTAAGCCTTCTCTACTTGTATCATATATCCTGTCTCTCTGATAAAATAAAAAATAATGAAAGGGCAGCCAAGCAATTTTTTTGAATGAAATAAAGCTGTGAGGGACACAGCTTTAACTTGAGGAGTAGTCAGGTTGGTCTTAAGTCAGAGGGACTTGCCAAAGAGGCTGAATGGATTCCCTCGGTTTGCTTAAAGCACTGCCAAATTACACATAACACATTGGCAGCTCTGCTAAAGGGTTTTATCTCAAAATATTGTAGAGCTGGCAACAAGGTCCACATTACAACATCTGACTGACATGTTAACAGCTTCCAAAACCACAGAGAGGCTTCCAGTGCAAGTACTGTAGGCTACTGTGATCCAGAGAACGGCTGCTAAATTAGAACGGAAAGAGAGCCTAGCCTATAATTCTCCGATTATTTCAAACACTCAGATCAAAACTAGATCCTTTGACATATTCTGTGATTGAGCAGGAACTGTCTTCAACTCACCAGAGGTACATTTAACAGTAGCTTCTGCCTTTTTCACAGTGGCAGCAGTGACCAACAAACCAGCTACTTTTCTTGATAACTCCAATCCACACACTCACCCACACACACATATAGACAGACAGGAAATGCAGTAGTAACTGTGCTGTGAATTCTTGTGTTTCCTCTTGGGCCTAGGATTATTGTGAGCAGCAGACTCAAAGAGTTCAGGTTCCTTCCTGCACTCTAGTTTTTTACAGTCTGGCTCAGAAACCGCTCAGTCATGGTGGATAACTCTGTGTACTGTTCAAACAAAACACACTCTAGCGGCTAAAAACCAATCTTAAGCTAAAAGATTCTAACTGCACGAAACAAAGGCTTCAATCTATGTCAAGTCCATTCAACAAGGTAATATTTAAAATGTATAATTTCAATAACAGAAATCTAATAATCTATGCTAATTAGATTCAGCTCTGCTAAGTGGCTCATGAGTCAAAAGGCACAGTTGCTAAGGCAACACCCTGACACACCAGAGGCTTACAGCAGGCAGGCACGAGATCAATCACCGCTGACTTTACGGTGGCCTTCGAGGACCATCGTTATGATCCAAATAAAATAAGAGTGCAAGGAGCCGAACGCTGGATGAAGTGAGCCCGTTTTAGAGTCTGAGCTGTTTGTTCAGCTGCTGTTTAACATCTACACACACTGTTTGATCTGGATACCAGTCTGGTGTGTTGGTGCGTCAGACGAAAGTGTGGTGTTTTGTGCTCGAGAATGCTTTGTTTAACAATGGACTGCAATGGCAAGCCAGAGTGACAACAAAAGCTTCAAATAATCATGGAAAAATATGACATCACCGGTGTAGAATAATCGAACTCTGTGAGGAATAAAGTAGGCTAAACTATGAGCTCTTCCAACATCTAGCATGACTGAAGCCTGGTATGACTGCAACCATAAACAGGCCTACTGTAATCTGTGAATGTTAGGTGTAGAGGTAACATGTGAAGACAAACTCCTACCAAGTCATAGTACCATAATACCTAGCTCTCTCTTTTTTTTTTTTTACATTTTCCTTCTTCATAGTTCAAATGTCTACCCTCTGTTACCCAAATCCCCATTTCATAACATCTGGCAGAGCCTGTTATATGTTCCTAACATCTGACTTGTCCCCTTTTGAATGTTTGAATGGGAGACTTCTTGCCTTAGTGTCTACTTTTGAATCTCTTTGTAAACTACGTTTTATCATATCATATCATATTAACTAAATATAGTTATTCCAATTTATTTAAATGTATTTTATATTCTCTGAAGTTTTGCTTCTAATTAATCTTCAAGATGGATTTTTACTAATGACTCTTGTTATGTCTGTCTACTATAGATGGTAAATGGTAAATGGACTGGTTCTTATATAGCGCTTTTCTACTCTTCTGAGCACTCAAAGCGCTTTACACAACTTGTGCATTCACCCATTCACACCCATTCGCACAAGCACATTTTGTAAGTGCTTTCTAAGTAACATTCACACACACATTCATACTCCGATGGACGCATCGGAGAGCAATTTGGGGTTAGTATCTTGCCCAAGGATATTTGGCATGCAGACTAGGGGAAGCCAGGAATCGAACCACCAAACTTCCGATCGGTAGATGACCTGCTCTATCGCCTGAGCTACAGCCACTATAGCTATGTTAAATAAAACTGCACGGTGCCACTCAGTTGATCAGCATCAACTACCCAGCTCTCTAGAGTCAGTAGCACAATTAAAAAGAAAAATGAAAATCATTATAGTTTAACTTGGTCTGAAAAATATGTGCAAATTTATTTTGCTGACATAAGACATAGACCTCTGTACTGCGGAAGCTATTCGAAAGGCATTTTCTTTTATACCACCAAAGTCCTTTGTCCAACTGCTGTGGATCAGAGCACATTGCACTCTGCAAAGAGGCAAACTACAAGCTTTTCAGAGGCACCTTTCAAGTCTGTGGGGTGGTGGTGGTGGGGGGATAACTATCTGATATTCAAAACTTTTCTGTGCAGTATGCCAAACCCAAGTTCTCATTGACACATGCTTTGACCACATGACATGTTAAACTAAAGCAAGAAAGTAGACGAGTAAGAAAAAAAAGGATGGTGTGGCTTAACATCAGAAAAATAAGAATCTGTGAGGAAAACAATCTCTTTCAGTATTATGGCCTGACCTCGCCCGCTCTTCTCATTCATCTGTTGAATATACCCAGCTGCTCTCTCTGCTGCCTTAAAGGGACCGGTGTGGGCTCTTTTGTGTCAAACAATGAAGTATGTAAATATTCTGTACATACTGAAAAGGAACTCATTTTAATTCAAAAGGAACACTGCACTGAACACCAAATTTCTATATGTCAAAGGTTCAAACTTTTTACCTTTCGCCAAGATTTAAAAAATAAAAATAAAAAATCCAACTCCTCACCTTGCATCTGGAAGGTCTTAGTGCCTTTGTCTGGACATATTAGTGGAGGTAGAGATAAAGGGGCTAAAGCTCATATGTCAAGGCAAACATCCATTTTTAACAAAGCTGCCCTTAGGGGGGAAAGAAAAAAAAACTTGACTGGGCATGCCTACAAGTCTTACAGTTGGGATGTTTGTTTGGGGTAACAATAGTATGAAAATTGTGCGGTTGGACAGCTGAAGAGGGTGCAGCATGAGAAACATCTGGAACGGATGCGCACAAGCTTTCATCTGCTGGAGTATTTACTCTAAATCACAGTAAACAAATGGAAACTGTAGCACGCTGGTAAAGACTTTAATGACACAATGTCTGTAAGATGAACCTAAAGAATGGCAGGGCAGTTATGTGGCCTACAGTGTCGAAGGAAGGATTCTTTTTTTAGGGAGATTTCCCTCTCTTGGGCCTCAAGGAGGTGGGACAGGGAGAGAAAAGGGGAGTAGGGATTTGTACCTGTATGGGCTTTGGACAGTTACACTGCAGGTATAGAGACAAAGCTACAAAGAGATTTTCACTGGGAGAGATGACTCACTGACGACAATGAAAATAATAAATGAATTACTAATTTGTAAAAGTATGTTTGCTTACATTGTATGTATCATCAACTAAGAAATTCATCTTTTAATTAGTAAAATGTTACATAGGTGGTATTTTAGTTTGTGTTAAATTATTAACACATCTCAACATTATCACCAACGTTACTATCGACCTTTAAGTGGACCTTCCTCGACTGCATGAATGTTTGTCTTAACACCATCAACCTGTTCGCCTGCCTCTGTTGTACATCCATCTGCTTTTTCGTAGTTTGTTTTGTTTCAGATGATTTACATAGCTGGCTTCCAAAGCCATCTGTCCTTCTGTGTTTCTTTCTGTCCAGCTGTCTATTCACCCACTGTGTTTGTACATCTGCCTTCCTTCACAGATTGTGTGACCCAATTTCAAGATCTGTTCTTTTGAGATGCTGTTTTTACAATGTGGAGACTTCAGAAATGGACAGGGACACCAGATCTGACAACACAGTCAGGACACTTTGGTATATGGGGCAGAAGAGGAGATGACCGTCCACAGCAACAGCTAAGGTTACACTGACCAGGCAATATACCAACCTTTAAAAAAGGAATGCTGTTGGGAAACAAAAAGCTTGAGAAAAAAAACTACCAAGTACATGTAAAGATTAGATCAGTCCCAGTTGCACAGAGATCTCTCTTAAATGCTTTTGGCCCCACTTGTCAAGCTACATCTCCATGAACACCTGCTTCTGTGTGGATTCTGTTTCCCTTTCAGAAATCTTTCAAAAAAACATCCTGAAATTAAAACTAAAAACCAAGAGAAGGAAATAGCCATTCCTTCATCGTTTGTACAGTACATACTGAAAAGCAAAGAAAAATGATCTTCCCCTGCTCTGTTTCCCTTCTGCCCTTCCTCCTTCCCTCCCCTTGCTCTACCACAAAAAACAGCACCTTGCAGGATGTGTGGTTTCTGGGCCTTTGATAGGGTTAAGCCGGCAGTGGAACTGGAGAGGCCGAGGAGGAACAACCCTCCTATTCAAGACCAGGCCTGTAATTTCATAGGGAAGGACACGTGCTGCAAGCCTACTGGTGAGACGGAGGGAATAAAAGAAACTGAGAGGGGAAGCAAACATGGTATAAGGCCAGCAAAATAAAGATATTACAAAGGAGGCTGAGGGCTTAGCAACCTCTTAAACATTAAAGCAAAAAAAGAAAGGCATGCTATTGTTATAGTGCAAATCTAACAACCTATAAGAACAGACTCAAATAATTCACTGCCACTATACCGGTAACAGACACCACAGGGACACCCCAGAAATCTCAAATTCTTGTCATGATGTTTTTGAGCTTATATAATAGTTTTCTTTATAATGTATTATGAGAATCCAGAGGCAAGTACAAATAAGATTTCTCCGCAACACACACACACAAAAAAAGACAGTAATATAAATTTTACATGTTGCCGTACTTAAATACAAACCAGCACCTTTCCTCTTCCTGCAGTTTAGCTTCTGTGAACCTGATGCCCTAGCACTAGCTACACGTACGCCCACAATAAAATCAATGCCAGTTTGCAAGTTTGTAGGACTACATGTCAGTCTGTACTGTAAAACAAATTGCACATATATCTGTTGCCCTATTTTTAAATTTACCTGAAAATGAGTGAGTAGGCTTTTTGTTTTCCTAATGCTTATCTTGCAAGCTTTGAAATAAATTGGTGTTTAATATCCCCATGCTTACTTTATTCATTTCATTTGAAAGCAAACAAACAAACCCTGAAAAGACAGATCCCATGATTGATACTTTTGGAAGTATAATTGGCTTGATTTCATATTCAGATCTTCATAGGTTAAAGTTTTGGAAAAGAAAAACAGTTTCAAGGTCAAAGACAATGGATAACATGCTTTATCTGCAAATGAGCGGCTGGCTTAGACAAAGCACAAGTAAAAGTTTGTACATGCACACACACAAACACATACAGACACACACCATGAAGAAACACACATGCCCATTCAGGCTTTTCTAAAAATACTATTACAAACCCCTCTGTGTCTACACACAGGCAGTATTGATTACTAGGGTAATGCCTTTAAATTAGACTCTAAGTAGCACAGAGCTTCCTTGTGTGCTGACCTTGTGAGTGTCGACAGGGATCTATGAATGTTTTTGTAGTGATGTGCTCTGTGTCTATGTGCCATTTGTCTGCATCTTTCATCTTTTCAGTCGTTCCATGTGATCAAACGAGAGGCTGTTTGGTTGAAAAGCATGTCCAAGGCATGACTGAAGCTCTATAGTGGGATATTGTTAGTATACTGTATATGAATACATATATAATCTCCTCAATGTTAAGTATATGCAATCGTTTTGTTTAGCTGATAACTTCTATATAAGCTGACGTTGTGCAAAAATGCAGTAAAGTATAATTAACTGAATTTGGGGAATCTTGCCAGCTACCAGTTCTGGGACAGCAAAGACAAGAAACAGTGACATTGACTGAAAGATTTATCCTTCCATTTTAATCTATATTTATGATGGAAAAAATGATAAAAAAAAAAAAGTTGGAGTTTCTCTCCCCTTACCAAAATAACAAAATAAACTTTTCTAACTTGGCCTTTATTTACCTGATAGGTGAAACAATCTTTTCATTGCCCTAGAAAGCTGATTCTGTTCATCTGGACGTAGCATTTTCAGTGGGAGAGACGTTTTGTCAGTCATCCAGTGACTTCTTCTGTCTAGAAGAACGCCATGTCCAGATGAACAGAATAGACTTTTTGGGGGATTTCCGTACCTGGATGATTGAGCATGCATCAAGACAATCCTTTCATTGAGACACCTTCAACCGAGTGTCAACATATTTGCCTCCTTTAAATTTGGAGTCTAATGTCATGTATCGAGTATAAAGTGAGTCTTTCAGCAGCACTAAAATACACTGTATTCAATACATTTCCCAGAGTGTCAGAGCAATAATTTTGTTACCGAGTCACTGTGAAACTAAGAATATTTTAAAAATGTGTTATCTATTTCATAGAACTACAAATGTTGGCCATATGAAGCAGAGCGCAGCTAATTTATGTACTAATCTGGAAACTATTTCTACACCGTTTCCCAGGAAGGACAGTTGAATTACAAGTTACGCCATGATTTCTGTGCACACTGTGGGGCATGGGGAGCAGGGCAGATCTAACATCTGACATATCGGCACAGATGACATCCCATGCAGGAGGATTAGAGAGATGATGTCCCGAAAACCAAATGAGTCAGATAAAGTACATTTCATTCTTTAAATGCAAGAAATTCGTTTGGGAAGATCTGCCTTGGTTTGGTGCCATGTTTTGATTACACACTATACTATACAAGCTAACAAAATAGTCCTGCAAGTCTACAAGGTTTATCAGTTTTCTATGTAACATTTCAGCAAGTTAGAAGAAAGAACCCAAGAGGTAGGGCAGTATTTAAAACATTCTTATTTGTTGCAAGCACCGGAGAGCAAACTTGGATCATGTTACAATTTGCTTCTAAACAGGAACTAATCCCTTCGTGCGCAGTCAAACCACCTTAATGTGCTTACTATAAAGAAAAGTTCACATTTTCAGACCATCTCAACAAGAGTGTTGATACGTGACAATATCAAACCTCGCCACAGTCAACCTGTACAGACATGAACCTGGTTCGCTGACACCTCAACTCAATCTGAATGTTAGCATCAAGAGCATCTGTTTGACTCTGTCCAGTCACAGGCTGAGGCTTGAGGGCACAGGGGGTCGGCACCGAGCAGGGCAGGTTGGGGGTTAGACTTGCCTGGATGGGTATACTACAGCTGGTACTTAAGGGTAGATTTTAAGGGCAGGTGGAGGATAGTGAAGGAAATATGCCTAAAAGTGTAATAACATTCATGTCACATGTCTGGGCATCTCTGCTTAGACTGCTGGCCCTACAATCCAGAACTGGATAAGGGCAGAAGATGGATGGATGGAACCCTCAATTTCTTGATTGGCCTTACTGTGAAACAGTTGCAGCGATAACATGCAACAAGATAGTTTGTTCCCTAGGCCTGCATTTATAGACCACACCCCCAAAAAGCCAAGAATCTGGCTTGTAGTTGACAGGAAATTTTTATTTGAGGAAATACAGTAGCTACAATAACCACATAAGCGTCTTGTTCACTTTAAACCCATTATAATTAACCCAGCTGATGATGACAGTGAATGAAAACCAAGAAACCAGTTGAAACGCATACTGAAACCAGTTCCCACCAACAGAACTCTTTTGGGGGAGGTCTTGCCCACAGCTACAGTAAAATGCCACAGAATTTTTGCCAAGAGCCAAACTTCAAAGCAAAAGCATAATCTAAAAATCAAAGCGATATAATTATGCTGATATGATGCACTTTTTCATTTTCAGCCATATACGCGCACATGTATTTTTAAAGGCTGTTTAAGGGCTGTGAATGAATCATCAGAGCTCCATTTGAAGCCTACAATCATTATCATTTTATCATGAATGATTCAAACATTCCTAGAATTGAGAAAAACAGTAGTACCACATCCTTCAAGCTGTAGCTAACCAAACTGACAGATAAAAAGAAAACACTGAGAATACCTTATATTAGAGGATCTGATTTTTTTAAACCCTTGCAGGCTGATGCAACAAAAATGTGTAAGACTAAACTGCACTGTGAGGGCATAATAATGAGGCTGCTTTGATTCAGATGGCTTCCTGCGGTGGAGCTGAGTTAGGATATTTAAAAGCAGGCACAGATAAATATTTCCAACATATTCCTCATCCTAAATTGTAGAGATCATCACCTGACAAGGAAAAGATTAGGAAGAAACAGTTGCAATGAGCAGATGTGTTATACCAGTTCATTCCTTCGTGGTATTCAGAAGGTAAATTCAGTGCTGCCACAGCTTTCCTCTCAGCTGTAACATTACAACAATATTCTTTGATTTTAATTGAAATGTGCTCGTGTTATGTTCAGGACACCAATTGTGATAATTTTGGTGAATGAATATAATTGCTAAAAAAATCAAGCCAATTTTTGAGTTAAACACCTGCAAAACAAATCACAAACCATCTTGCAATGGGATTACACCACCCCTAGCACGAATGAGTTCTCAGACCACATACATGAATGAAATTGCCCATGGGCATCTACTGTAGCAGTAATGGTGGTTTTGAGTAGTTTAGCAAGTGGTTTTTTTTTTTATTTATTTATTTAAATCTAAGAGAAAACTGTGTTAGCACTGCACAAGATACAGTCGTGCAGTGTAGTTGTTGATATATTTGCCTTACAAGCAGGTGGAGACACAAACCTAGCCTCTGGTGGTAACATGCTACTGCTGGTGGCTGCTCAGATAAATGGGAGGGTTGCATTAGAAAGGGCATCCGGTGAAGAAATGTATGCCAAATCTAATATGCGGCTCCACCTGCTGTGGCAGATTTGGAACTAAGGGAGCACTTTCTTCCATTTGACATCAAAATGAATGTTGAGTTCAAAGACAGCCAAGGTCCAATCCATGAGGACAAAGTTGAGGACTCTGTGTAGTAGTCAGCAAAATGAAAGCCAAGTTCAAAGATAGGTGTGGTCAGAGAACTCAGTGGTGTCACAGCTGGTGTAAATCCATCATAAGATGGTCTCTGCTTAGGTCTTTTCTCTGATCCTAGCTTTAAAAAAAAAAACAAAACCCCAAAACTGTACTTGCTATAGCTCAAATCACATCCTTATCTTGGCCCTCACTCAGGTTTCAGACAGAGCGCTCTCACTGTAGCCTAAGGCCCAATCACTCCCCTTGTCACAGTCCCAGTCACGAGCAGCAGGGATTGATTTCTCACAAGGCATCTGGTGGTGAAAGCAAATCTGTGAAGAATGAAAAGTCCACAATGGTCCCAACCCTCACTTCGCAGGGCAACAGAGGCTAAGACAGGCTAGCACTATCAGCTCCAACGTGAACGCACACAGAGCGAAAACAAAAGAACGAGGAGGCTTCACAAAGACCTCATTTCCAGATAATTATAGTGGAAGCCAATATGGAGGAAGTGACAGAGAGTTACGTTCTGTTACCTCCTCAGACCTACCCTCAGGGAGGCTTTAACTGCCAATCCTTTCTCCGTTTTTTTAAAGTACCCATGGCTGACTGAGAGCAGGCTCTCAGTCTTGTTCTCAGGGGCTGAGATGACACATCTTGAACAGAATAAATGTCCATCAGAATCTCTCTTAAACCCTTTGCCATGGTACCTATGTGGAAAACAAACTTGTCAGGACTGGACAGATTAAATCAAATGCCAGTTTTGCATGCAGAAGGCAACCCCAACAGGATCCACCCAGGGCTTTTGGATTAACACAAGAAAGATCAGAGAATGTGGTCTACCTTAGGGCAGCTATTAAGAGTGCGACAGCAAAGGACAAAAGGGGGCGAAAGAATAAAAGAACAGACAGATCAGTTTTCAATGCCCTTTGTCTTTTTACCATAAGGCAAGCAAAACTAACCATTTCTTTTTCTGTCCCCCACAGGCTCAGGACATGAAGGCCACCCTATTTTTCTGCAAGTGACCATGGCACCATCATGCATGTGCCATTCAACCAGCCAGGTTACTATGTATCACGTCCCTCTGACACATTATTAACCAGGACAAATCACAGGACCCCAGGGTAGACGGGAGCTTCCTCCACACTGCCTGATTAAAAAGTAAGATATATGAGGCATGTCCACAGTGCTTGTGCGCCTGCTGGAAAGCTGACTGCGCAAGTGTACACACACACACACACACACGTTTACATTTTCATTTTTTTCTGAACAATCTTATTCCCCAGCTATACTGGTGACAGATTCTGTCATCCTAAGAGCAGATCACCATCTATAATTAAGGAGATTTAA
>VUQG01043802.1:62606-76112 GCA_015106755.1 Etia nguti | reverse complement strand
CCCTTTTTAAACCCCCCCCCCCCCCCCCCCAAAAAAAAAACCCCAATCACAATGACGTGTGTGCTGCCAGTGGTACCACTGAAGGCAGCTTCCCAAGTTTAACTACAAGAGGAAATTTTCAGACTCATCACTGTGAGTTAGGCTTTAAAAATTTGGCATTTGACAATGAGAAAGGAAATGCCCTGAATCGTGTTTCTCTGCCAGTGCTAATTACGTAGCTCACAGCTCTTCTGTCTTTCCTCTTTACTAATGAAGGCACCGGTTTTTCTGCATGCCAGGTAATGAACTGAACAAAGGATTGAAGAATGAAGACTGTCCATCACAAAGTCGCGGATTGTTAGATTTTTTTTTTTATTTTTACATTGATTTCTGCTCCTATATCCCAGAGAGCGCCTCATGCACCTTATACAACGTACACATTTCACGCATGAGGAAGCAGAGGCCATCAAATCAAATCAACTCCAACAACAGCTTTAAGTACACAGACTGAGTGAATTTGTGCACCTCCCTGTGCTTTACTGCTGCTGTGTTGGGACATCTTTTTGCTGGAGGCGTTTTACCTCATGAATTCTGGAGGTGGAAAGCCCCGTAGGCCTTTCTTCTCTAAATCACCAGCCAGGGTGATGCTGAGTTCGACACCTGCAGTTCTTTATTATCATTTTTTTGTTAAATTTAGAAAAGACTGTATTTCCTGGAACATTTCACGCCATCTTCTCTGCTAACCTTGTTTAATTCGGCATTAGTTTTTAACGTTTCCTCCCTCCCTCCTGTTTGCACGTTACGTTTGGTTCCACATCCTGTTCTTTCTTCATGCTCCGAACATGATTTGTCTGTCTTTGGCACCTTGAGTCTCTCCTGATCTCATCAATATTCACATGGAGCACGTGAGAAAAAATTATACAGGACAAGTGAGCACGATAGCTGACATAATTCAATAAAATATGATCAAGTTAATTCATTTTTCAAAAGTAATGTACACTGAATATATTAAACATCATTTAATAAATGATGGAGTTGGTTTTTCATCTGAAAACGCCACTTTGTCAAGATTTAGTATGAAACGGTGAGTTACCCCCGTGTAATTAAATTAAAAGCCAATGAGAAACCCTGAGCAGCTCCTGAAGCACCTGTCCACGATATCATGACTCGCTCTGTGCCTCCTGATTACTGCTGCAACTTTCCATTGATTAGAAGCCAGGCGCCCATCTTCCAGTCTCCTTTTCTCTTTCTGTAAAGTCTCACAATCACAGGTTTTCAGCTCCTGGTAAGTCTGTGGCACATAATGTAAATTGTGTAATGCCAAAGACATTACAATTGCTCTTAGCAACACAAAATAACTGCCCAGAGGTGTTACCAAGATGGCTGCTAAATGGCAAAACCCACAGCCCAGACACTGAGAAAAATTCAAATACTTAAAAAAGTTGGAAATTACACAGGTTAAAGTTGATGTTTCTGCTTAATGTTTTTTTTATCCGGTCAAGATTTAACAACATAATAAACCTCGATCAATTTAGCAGACATGTTTAACTCTCCATATCTTCCTCCCTTGCTGCTCATCATCACTATTCAGCCAATCACAAGCCATAAACTTTCTGCAGGGTCATCATCTAACAGCTACACAGCTATTACAAGTTATACATAGACATTTCTCTTTGTATAATACACTGATTAAAACCCGACCATGCTTACTGAAGGTCACAATAAATTGTGCGTTGAATGGTGAGCACACCTCGTGAGTAGCCGAAGCGGCTCCTCGGGCTACAGTGAGTCATCCTTACTTCTTTCCTGTACTCGGATTTTCTTAGATGATTAAAACCAAAACATGAGTGCCTGCAAATAACACTTCAGAATGATTTTGTGTGTGCAGGGTGTGCAGAGCTACTGGGGAACAAAAGACTAACAGTCAACACAAAACTCTGCTTGTCATTTATCAGTTAATTCATGCTGGTTTTAGCTATTACAGGTTCCTAACTTTGTGCTGAACTCAAACTTTAACGTTTTCTCGCCCCCGTGTGCTGCTCTTAGTTTCCCTCCTCGTGTCTCCTCACCTCTCCTTCCCTTCAAACTTCTCTCCCCTTTTCAGCAGCCCTGCTGAAGGAGATTCTCTCACAATGCCACTGTCTCAGAGTCTCGGTGTCTCCTCCGCAAATAGGCCTCGGTAACTAATCCTTCCTGCTCTGGTTTCAGGCGAGACCAGATAACACCCCCCTCCTCCCCTCTTCAAACACCATCGGACCCCCCTCCTCTGTAGCTTCGGTCTCTTTTTGCACCCCTATCGGTCCCCTTCTATGCCTCACACATTGACTTTGGAAAGCTTGTTTCTCAACTTTGATATAAGTTACAGTGAAAAAACATCCTGTTTCTCTTTGCCATCTTTGAGGGCAGACAGTAAGAAGGTAAAAACTGTGAAATACGGCAAAGGAAAATTGTGGCCATCTAACAAACTTGTAACAAAAGTGCAACTCAAAGGCAACAGAATAAAACTGAACTTTGTGTCACATTGTGAAATAACATTAAGAGTTCATATCTCACAGAACAGGCAGATTCTGGATAAAGGCATTCGTAAAGCTGTGTGCTTACCTTTGAGTAATCCAGCTGGTTTCTCAAAGTTTTTGCCTTGAAGAATAAAAGAAAAAGAGATGAAGCAAGCATGTATCTCTGGCTTCTAAGGGTAAGCTTTTGAAATTTCTCTGAGGCACAGGGAATATTTCACTGCCTCTTTCCCCACCTACACCTACAATAGTCACATACAGAGGACTGAAAGCGTATTTCTTCATTGTTACAATTTACAGAATAGCAAATACAAAAAAATGCATAAAACAAAAGCAAAGAGTCAAATTCTTCATTTAAAAAAAACAAGCAAGAAAGTCAAATGCAATAACAACTGTAGTGAAATAGTGAAAAAGTGACACCTGGAGTAGTTGTTGCAGTATGTACTACAATAAAAACTACTTCCACTGATTCAGAGGGGGTCAGGACAAAACTTTTTCAATAAGGAATGACCCTGAAGTCTTAACTTCTTAACTTTCCTGATGATGCTATTGTTCCCTGTAGGGGAAGTTATTTTTTTACCTGAGGCCTGCAGAAGCACTAGAAGCACAGTGTTTTTAAACTATGCTCAAAACAGCAGCAGTGTGAGGAGATGCTAGGGGTCTGCATCTCTGTTTGCAAAAGGTAAACCCCTCTTTTGGCCAGGCCGTCCTATCACAGTGGAGAAGGGGTGGGGTAAACACTATTCTGAACAACCATCAGATCCTATTTGTTAAGACTGCTGCGTATGGCTTTACCAAAACACATCCCCCAAACTTTTTCTTGTGTCAGTGACTGAATTTGTTCATTTGTGAATGGAGGGCAGGTCAGTCGGACTGAGATCAGGTGAGTTTTGTTTCAGCAGTATGGAGAAATTTAACAGTTTTCTCTCTCACCTTTGTTTTAGACCTCATTTTGATCATCTTTACTCATCACAGTAACAAATACTGTGCATTATATTATAAAGTAAGATTCATTCAACTTTTCAAGTGGTTGCACACAGCTCTTTCAGATCTGATGCAAACCTATTTAAGTTAAAGCTGATACTCCAGCTAGAAACATAAAGGCAGTGAATCCAGCTGCTGCCCTGGTGTCATGGACCATCCTTAACGTACCTGCTGCAGCTGATGATGCCACGTCTCCCGGCCGATAAGTTGACGGTGGAAAACGACCGGGGCGGCGCTCAGACTAAATGACAGCGGCTCTCCTGTTCTGCTCTTCACAAACGGCTGCAGGTCAGAGTTCAGCTGCAGAAAGGCAGAGAACATTCGCCAATGCCGAGCTTCTACTTTGTAACTTTCAGGTTATCAATTAAACCAAGTCAGTGGTAAAAATAGTCAAGGTTGCATTTGCCTGCCTACACTCTGAGCTGACCCTGTTAATGAACAGACACAGCTAGCCTGATGAGGATGGTTCTCCTTCAAAGACTTCATTTTTGGTTCCTCCCATGCTGAGATTCCCTGTAGCCACTGAGGCCTGCAGGCAGGCAGCTACAGGGAGCCCCAGCAGGAGAGAATGCACTAAAGCAGCAATGAGAGTGGGATCATTATGAATGACTTCTACACCAGCGCCAATAATATTCAGCTGAAAATCTCTGAACCTTGGAAAAAATAACTGAGCAGCTGCATTATTTACATCTTAATGACATTCTAGCACATAACAAATCAACCTTCTTCCTGTTTCCACATTTTTATGCCCCTCTCTGATACAAGAATAATAAGACAGACAGGCACTTAAGTCTAATGTTTCCTATGTTTCACTTGCACTTTTTGAAGGCCGATAAATCACTCTGCTCCCTTTAACGTCACGCTTTTATGTATCAATTCATCTACAGTGTGAACCATTTGATAAATAGAAATAAAAACACTTTTGAAAAGAAGGGCAATTATTCATCCTGAGGATGAGAGAGAAAGAACTCAGACATTACTGCTACATGGAGAATGGAAGCCAGATCTTTTTCTTTACTTTGAATTAACTTGATCACAGAAAGTATGTCAGTCAGGAGGTCCAAAACTCCAGCATAAAAAAAAGACCAAAGACTAAATTAAAACCGCCAGAAAACCTCCACATTTTTAATTTAAGTACTGACATAACACTATGTTTTTTTTTTCCACTCCACATAACAAAATGTAACAATCTGTGTTGCCTCTTGTCTCTAAAAAGAACAAGGCAGCACAGCTTAGGTTTGCAACGTTACATCTGAACAAAGCACAAGACTTCTGGAACAATGTCTGAACAAAATGTACAGCGCCACATTTGGCAAAAACCAAACACAGCATTTCAGCACGGCGTGAAGGAGTGACGATTTGGGCTTAGTTTGCAGCCACAGGACATGGGTACCTTGCAAACATTCAGTCGACCATCAACTCCTCTGTATACCAACATATTCTAGAGTGAGTCCGTCTGCCCGACAGTTAAAGTTTGGCTGAAATTGGGTCATGGAACAGGACAGTGATCGACACATAGAATGGCTGAAAAAGAAAAGCATCAAGCTGTTGCAACAACCCACTCGAAGTCTAGACCTCATGCCTGAAAACGTCAACATACTGACATCCTTAAGCTGCTGAATCATGGAGGACCAGGACTATGCTCCTGAAACATCCATATTCATAGAGCCAAAAAATCCCAGGAATTACAATATTTTTTCTGTTTTCAAGGAAACTAATGACAGGAGCAACCTAAATTACGCATAACTATGTTTCTGTTGGATTTTTTCTGAGATCCCTTGAAATTCAGTTGGGTTTCCCGCTAAAAAAGGTAGTGTGATGATACCCCGGTCAACCATTATAGATTTATCCCTCAGAGAACCACCTTTCTTTTATATATTACTTGCTAGAATCGCCTCACCTTGTGGCCCAGCGACAGGTGTTTGCCGTACTTGTAGGCCAGTCTTTGGGACTCTTTGTCGTGTTTGGCGAGCTCCATCGCAGCTTGACAGCTCTTGGCTAGCAGAGCCCCATGAGACAGGAACGTCTGCTCCTCCCACGCCGCCACGTCGACACCGTCGGTGAGGCCGTTCTCCTGCAGAGCAAACAGAGACAAACAGCATGTGAGAGCAGGCCTGAGCTTCCTCCGCTTTTACTAGACGACTTCAAAGTTCCCACAGAGCACCTCGCTGCTTCTCGATCAAAACAAGCCTTGCTTGCTCTTTGACTTTATTTCTCAGTGTGTAATTGGGGGTGCACCAGCAAGTAGCAGCACACAGTTATTTTCCACAAGTTCCTCAGTCATGTTAAAGGACGAAGGAAACAGCAACAGCAGAAAAACAATTGAGAGTTTGCTTTTTTTAATTTGCAAATTTAAGTAAATCATAAGAAATATACACAAATGGAACCAGGTTGTTATTATTAGAAAGTATTAAAAAAATCTAAATGTCTGAAAAATAGAGAATAAAAATCCATTGAAACACATCAATTACATGTATGAGATTTTCAAAAATTTATAAAAGTAATAAAATAAGTAAATTGTGTCAGAGTTGGAGATGTTTTTTTAAACTACCTTAAATTATCTAGTTATAAACTCAGCACATAACCTACAGAATTAGATGAGTTAAAGAAAATTGTTGCTCACTGGTACCTTTGATTACTGTGGACTATTTTATTAAGAAAAGAAAGCTGCTTATCACTGTTATTAGTCTTATTCAGGATGTCTTTTATTCTCATTATAGTTATTGTTGGCCACTTTCACACAGAAGCATTATTGACCTTTCTATGCTGCTCACAGTAGGTGTTAACTATTTAATCTAAAGGCAGCCAAACATAGCATCTTCGGTTTCTTGGAGCTTTTACATTAATTAGAGTAAGCTTGTTTTTGCAAAAGTATATTTCTTAAAATAAGGATGCTAGTTTTACTATATGAAAAAAGTCCATAACCTAAAGCATTTTTCACTGCTTCTCAGAACTCTCTGATTTTCTGACATTACACCCACATTTTTTTCTACGGATGATTCGGATATTTAAAAAAAAAAAAAAAAAAAAAAAAAAAAAAAAAAAGAAAATACATGAATTTACTCACAAATTAAATAACTTTTACACACATACATAACTCAGCCAAAGGAACATTTAACATCAATAGAATTTACTTAGTTTCCAAGTAAAACAGTCGCTAGCCATTTTGCACGCGTGCGCACAAACAGTAAGGCTACTAGTGTACTGTAGCTGGTAGTTTACCGGCTAGTGGACTCTCCGTCCCGCTAACAAAGTCAGATGTTTGAATTTTCTAATTTACCGCTGAGCAGGGTGACATTCTGAAAAACACCCAATGCTGCAGAGTCGCTTCCAACCCCAACAACTGTGCTTCATCTTGTTGAATCTAAGCCATAAAGAATTAAATCAGCTCTAAAGCAAAAGGGGATCAAACCTGGTACTAGCAAGATGTACAAACCACAAAATCTGAAATCTAGTACACAACATTCACCATGGTAGTAAATACTGGTTTTTCCAGATTTAGTCTTACGAGTGGGGCAGAGCACAGAAGAAACCGTTTTTGAAACCAAACTTTAAGCACGTGAGTGGTTGATCTGACTGAAAAACCAAGGACACTGCTTTCATGTGGTGGCAAACTGTAAAAATCACACTGTAGACATTCCCTAAAACATACACTTGTTTACAATCCTTTTTAAAAACTAAAGGGGACAAATTAAATCATACTTGAAACCAGTGACTGTGACCATAAACTTATCAGCAAAGTGACAAACAGGTTGGTCTAGTTGCCATAATTAGTGTAACACAGTGGAATGAGTGTTGAAGAAAATGTGGGTATGTGTATTGGTGATGTCCTCAACTGAGAGCACTTTGGAAGATCTCAAAGGCACTCCAAGAGGCATTTAACCAGTTTTTCATGAAGTTAACGAAAGTTCCAAACAACATCTTCTAGGAATGCGAAACACTAAAACACTTTTAAAGTCAAAGATTGTATGTTGATTGTTCGTGTGATGGCACACTATGACAAAATGAAACATGACAACAACTTTCCTTATGTATAAATCTTTTATTGGATATTTGGACTTCCTAGATCTGAATTTTTCTGCCCACTTCTCCACTTCCTAAGAAGAGTCACTGATTTGGGCTTCAGTCCAGTCCAGACCAGTTGTGGTTACTGGTAGTGCTGTTCCTGTCCATTTCAAAGGTTTTACACTTGGTCCAGTTTTTCCAAACCAACTGTTTCCAACAACAATGCTACAAGGACAAACAATGGCAGCACTAATGTACAAATAAAAGGCTGTTGGTAAAAGCATCAGTACCAGTGGGCGGTTTTCTTTAACATTTAGAAACTCTCAAAACTGTTCACGTGTTCCTCGTAAAACGTAAATTCTTCAAATACACTTTAGTTGTACATCATTTAAAACACAAAACACTAAACCTCAAATAACAGATGAATAAATCGACTTCATATCCCTGTGCATTCCAACATTTTCTGCACCTTTACCCTGAAAACCACTTCATTAAACCATAAACATCACACATTCACTCAAACCTCTGCATGGCCCAAAGGTGTTCCAAACTGCAGTTTACTATGGGTGACATTTAACTCAGGTTGAATGAATATATGTTAACGTATATAGTCTTCATATATGGAGCCAAATGTTGGGTGAACCAACCTTTGCCCCTGCACATTTGTGGCAGAGGAAAGTTTTAAAAGGTGTCGATAAAGAAAAATTCAGTTTATTTTTTCTTCTGCTTTTCCTTTTAAAAATTGCCAGACCTTTGGGAGATGAAGAGCAATATGGTTGCCATAGTATGATGATTTGTGGCTCAGTCACACTGGAGGACGGAAAATTGAACAGCAACCTTGCAACTAGGAAAAAAAAGTGGTGGCTGGCCGATGATTTAATTTATTTTTTATTTTTTTTTGCCTTCAGAAAACTGGTCCTACACTTCTCCGAGCAGCCATTTCAAATGCAACGAGATTGCAAGGTCATTGCACACAGATTAAATAATTTTGGTGGCACTGCAGTCTCTGACCAGTGTAGAGTGACTGTAGCATTAAATTTGTGTTATGTGCAAACTTTAAAAACTCTTATTTATTAGAGTTTTTGTTCCCCCCACCCCCCACTGTGATCTTCCGGTTATTAAACCCGCTATAAAACATGAACGTGCTTCTAGACACCTTTTATTTTTGGCTTTTACCTCCAAAGTTTACTTTCTCTTCCGGTCTTTAAGGCACTCACGGGTGGTAAAAAGAAGGCAGAAACAAGCAAGAGTTGGTGAAAGATAGGAGACAGTGAATCCGATTATAATGAGGTCTTCTTTCAAAATGAAAATTGAGCACAGGGTTAGTTCAGAAAAGCCACAAAGCCAAGCCAACTCTGCTGCACATCCAGCTGGCTCGTCTCCTATATCCCGGATTTTTAAGCTGCTGTAGTTGGATAAAAGTTGCTGCTGCTGCCTCTGAAAGCCACTTTGCAACCCACCTCCATTTCAATACTCCTGTTTGTGATGTGCTAGACTTAATATCTGTTGTCACTGATGACTGCTGTGTTCTGTTATGGGGGCATGGAGGTCCCAGAATGGGCTGGAGGCAGAAATTACTTTCTTTCACTGTGGTGACTGAAATGTATTTGTAAAATCAGACTGAGCTCTGACCTCAGTAACACAAAGGGAAACAGACCTCAAACATTTCTAGCTAAAGTGGCACCCTGCTTTTAAAAGCCGGTCAAGTTTTGCTTCCTGTGGTCCGATTTCTTAACATCTGAACCAAAAAGAAACCTTTAAAAGATTTGAAGTTCCCCATTTTACACAAAACTGCAATAACAGTCCGAGAAAATTCCACACACAGCACTTTCTTTCAGAGCGTTCTTGACACCAAAGTGGTTCAAAGAAATCGAAGTGAAAACAAGCTAAGATGTATTTATATCTGGAGGTCAGCTTTGCAGTTTTTCTATCAAGTACAAAAGACACTGCGCTGGCTGTATTGCTCCACAGATTAAAGTTGCAGTTTGTGAGGCTTGAAACACAAGAAACAAACATCTCCTGAAAGACGACCACACAACTTACAAACTGCACATTAAATCTTTGATAATAAGTCGAGCTCTGCATGAAGATCATTGTCTGGGTTCAGGAAGAAAAGAATAATGCAGATGTAATGATTTTGTATTGGCAATGAATAATGTGCAGCAAAGGAAAAGATAAATAAGTTCATTTAGACTTCTGTGGTGTAACAGCATTTTTTTTTTTTATCCACACATCGCTTACTAACAGTGAATGGGAATATGCAGTTTGTGTTCCTCATATTTCACAGCTGACATATGTTTCCTCACTGCGCTGCAAACTATTTTTGAAAATACTGATCTTTATGGAGTTGTTAGCATGTATATTCCTGCAATAATGGGAGTGTCAAACTTTGGAGAATCAAAGTAGAATTGAACATCTAGGTCAGAGAATATGGAAGATTTAAAATGCTTAAACAAAAAACAGTCCAAAGTGTTTTGAAATTGTTTTTGCTTTGAACATAAATGACTGAAGGTGCTTTGGGCTGCTCCATCATTTCCCAAGCGGTCACCACAGTGGATGGATCCATGTTTGAGCTGGCAGAGATTTTAATATCTGATCACATTTTTATTTTAGCATTAAATTAAATGGGTTTTTTTTTTAATTATTGCTAATTATATTTGAAGACTTTAGATGCAAACACCTCTAAACACCAGAATGCTATGAAGCTACTATTAGGTAGTTGTCAATAATCAAACCATTCCTTTCAAACTCACACTGAACGCAGTGTGTTGGTAAAAAATCTGCACCCCCACTTTGCCAGAAAAAACCAACATGTCCATAGCACCACCAATCAGAAGATGCAAATCAGGTCATGTGACTTTCCAACAGGACATTTCTTAGTTTGTTCAGGCCAACTTCACACACTTTTACATGCATATCTCAAATTACTTGACATGTGGGACGTAGGAGTTTGCCCAACAGGTCTATGTGTTTTGTGGACTTTGAGATGGCATTCGACAGCACTCCTGGGGGTGTCCTGTAGGTTCTTGTAGGTTATCCGGTCCCTGTAAAACTAAAAAAGTTGTTAATTTTGATTAATTTTTTATACATCATTTGATAGGAATTTTATATTTATCTTTATTCTGAGCACAGTGTATGGTGTATCTGTGTAGGTTCTCAGTCGTTCAGGTCATGGTAGTCTTCTTTCAGGCTACCATGACCTGGACTTCAAGAAGTCCAGTGGCCTTTTTTCCAAACTCTTAAGTGTAAGGTGTAGTTATTGTTTGCTGTGATGGTTGTGAAATGTGTCTTTACTGAAGACACATTTTTATGGACTGGCTTTTATGCACTTTTTTTTTTTTTTACTGTGCGTGGCGGGGCATGGTCTGTGGCGGGGCATGGTCTGCGGCGCAGCTGCGGGGGAGGCGGACGCACCTGAGCGGCATCCGCAATCACACCTCGCCAGTTTAAAACAGATGAACTAGGTCCTGTTGTTGTTGTTGGTGTGTGTTCGGCTGGCAGTTGAAAAGATACAGCAACCAGTAATAAAGTATGCTGAAACATGCTGAGATGTGGTCAGGTCAGTCGTGCATCGTTTGCATTGTGTTATTCCTTCTCTTTTATATGTCTTTGCATCATTGCTGTGCATTTTACTTATTTTAGCTGCATTTTAGTTTGTAAAGCACTTCGTGCAGCATGATTTGTTGGAAATGTGCTGTATACATAAACATGAGCTTGATTTAGATTGTTGTATATCATTTTTTAATTTTAAGTTCCATGTTAATGACTTTTTTTTTCAGCTTCATCTTTAATGATTATTTTAACTGTTTCCTATTTTTTTGTCCCAAGACGTGGAAAAAAACGGCACAAGGCAGCTTTTGGTGCAAAACACAGGTGATCTAACTTTCATAATTACGAATAAGCCATTGGACTCGGTGCATAATGACCTTCTCATTACAGTGAAAATAAATGTGTTGAACCCAAACAGAGGAGGCTGATAAAACATTAAAAGCAAAACGTATCAGGCAGAGGTTTGTGGATCTGAAGTCTTCAAGTTTAGTTTACACGTTTAAGAGATAACTGATGGTGCTTACATTTATTAAACATGTATCTTAAGTTTGTATGCTTTTTAAATCTTCCATACAATAAGGAGGAAGGTGACAGACTGTTCAGAGGCACTTAGATTTTTAAAATCCATGTGCTGCCGGGTCTCACTGAACTGACTTGATGCGTATTTCTCAACTCATCCTTTAGCTATGATAACAATATTGATGCATAATCCAAAAAAATAGAGGCCATAACAAGCAGATTTATTTCATTTTAACACTTTACCACCTTAAATTTGAAGCCTTTTTCAAAGATCCTGTTATACCCTGTCTTCAGAAAACATTAAAATAAGCAGACCTTCTCTTGCATGTGGACTTGAACAGAAAAATGGAAAACAAAAGCAGCGTTATTTTTGCGAGGGGTACGGCAAAAGAAGCGAAACTGTACAGATTATAAAGGCAAAAATCACGCACAAACATAAAAATTTTGGCTGTTCACATGATTAGGCTGTTGTGATTTTTTTTGTTTGTTTGGGGTTTTTTTGTTGCAGTAAATGAGAGAGAGAGAGAGAAAAAAAAAAAAAGCTGCTTAGCTAAAAACAAAAACCCAAAACAAAGCACTTTTACACACACCCTCACAGACAGTTTGCAAAAGAATAAAACTAAGTGGTACCATGTCAGTCCATTAAAAGAAACATTTCATGTTGGATATGGATATGCAAAGCCTCTGCCTAAAGCCTGCAAACAAACGAACAAAAAAAGACCTAAACAAACTAAATGAAATTATTCAGCTGTGAGTCACAAGCACAGTGTCATCAGCATAGAAACACATACTGCTGCTAACTGTAGAGAAAAAACTACATTTGGCCACGATACAGGGGAAAAAACCCTGCTGCTTTCTGGGCTTATATAACTCCTCGTACCCCGAATTCACTGTCCTTTGTTCCTCCATTGAGACCCCTGATTGGTCAGTGGTGTGTACCGTAGAGGTTTTCCCATTTTATTCTAACTTAATCTTGTATACTTTAGGATGAAATTCAACCCACATCCACAGTTTCCAGACTTCAGAAAGTGGTCAGAAAAGGTGCCCAAAGCAGCTGCACTTCCAAAAAAGAGCAGAGTACCAAAAAGGACATATTTGGGAATGCCTCATTTCCGTGCTCACATTCTTCAAAAATCCCAGAATCACTTCATTTCTTGTGCGGCACATTTTTCCTTCAGTCCTTACGTGATGAAATTAAAATTTGTGGCACATTGAAGCCAAATACAGAAACAACAAGGTCCGAGGAGTACACCAACGTACATCCCAGCTACAATTAAAAAAATAACTCTGATTTCACACAACTTCCATCTGTAATCACATCGCGCCATTTCGCATCCCTCCTCGCAATTTTTTTTGAGATGCCGAGCAGAAGTACGCCATGTAGGTGTAGTAGATATCAACACTTTAGTTTCCACCACTCTGGGTGTACGTTAACACTTTCCTCACCCCTCCAGATGTCCCATAACTCCTGTGTCCTTCCTGTGGATCCGCCGACCAACCCCCCCCCCGCCAATTACTTCAGTCATTACATGATTAAACATTCGGTAGAGTCCGTGAGCTCGCCATCCTTTGAGTCCTTGTGTTGAAAACAAAATCCTGTATTTTAGCATCCGTAAGCTCCTCCCCCCGAACCCTCCTCGAGGTCTGGCGTCAAAGGTCGGTGACCTTATTCTCTAGGGCGGCAGCGACCTGTTGAAGGCGAAGGGTGAGCTGTTTGTTCTGGGCTGCTGGGTCCTCGTCCAGCGACTGGATTATCTGAAAGAGATGAAAAATTTAAAATTGAAGCATATTTACGTCAATATGTGTAAAAGGTTTTATTGTTAATGTGAAAAATCCTCTTAGTCACTATAACCAGCCGGAAAATCATTCTTGTGCTGCCATCTAGTGTCTGTTTTATCCCAGCATTAAAAAAAAAAAAACAAAAAAAAAAAAAAAAAAATAAATTAAAAAAAAAAAA
>VUQG01043802.1:0-62586 GCA_015106755.1 Etia nguti | reverse complement strand
TTTTTTTTACCCAAAAATAAAAAAAAAAAAGCAAAAAAAAAAAAGCAACGCTATATTAGAGGCAAATATATTTACTTGTTTACGCCTAAACTTAAAATTAAAAGTACTCTGTGGGACTCTATCTTAAATCAAATTTAAAATGCATCATCATCGTTTAAGTCTTCACCAGGGAATATGACAGATTTAATGGAAACGGAATCTTTTCTAGCATTGCTCTACCAACAGTGAGCGAGAGCGAGAGTGGAATGTTTGAGCGTTGACATCATATGAAAGGGAAAACTCAAACTTTAACCAGGTGTAGGCGTTCAAAAAGGGTGTCATCATAAAAAAAACCCAACAATAAGTTCCATGATTAGAAATAGTATGAATGCATCTCAAAGGACAAACAACATTTTTTAAAGAAGCAGTAAAAGAGATCGAAGTTCAAACTTGGGATATTCAGTGGCATTAATGAATCCAGATAACTTGCTTTCCTTCAGTGTTATTTACACTGTATGGCACATTTGTGTTCTCTAACCTCTCCTGCAAATATCTTTTTGTTCTCCTATTGTTTAAAAAAAAAAATAAAAAATCAGACACTGACACATTGTGGTGAATGAGGCATGTTGTATAAAGAGCTTTGAGCGCTCCAGGAGAGTAGAAAAATGCTATATAAGAATCAGTCCATTTAACAAATGACTGATCTCATTTTAGCAGGAGAAACCGGCAAATTTCTTAGTCTGCATTACATTTGTGCAATTTTTACATCTTTTTTTGTAAACTGGTGAGAAAATGATCAGTCTGCTCATTTCTTGCCCTGTTGCCCTTTGTCATTTCCAGAATCATTCTTTAAGTTACTGGTTGGGGGGAAAAAAAGTAAGTTGGTGTAACTTGGATCAAATCTGATCAAAAGTACAAGCTTATATCTCCCCTTAGGTGAATCGCTGTGTTTAATTAAGATGGTATATTTTTTATGTTGTGTATGGAAAAGCAAAGCCTTTGCTTAAAGCCTCCAATCAAAAGTAATCGAAGTAATCAAAGATGAGAGAAAAATCTGTTGCTTTTTGGGTTTATTAAACTTAATGCATCCTGATCACTCACTGCAGTTTTACACCATGTTACCAACACTGGAAAAGTTTATTATGAAAATCGTCGATATCAGTCCAGTGAAATAATAATCTGGATTTCTGTGCAACTTATTTTAAGCTTAAATAACAATGATAACAGCTCTCTTAATTTTCCCCCTGCAGCTCATGGATTCAGCACACACAACAGCACAAAGGTAGATAAAGTGAAAACAGCAGCTCTCACCACATCGTAGTACTTGCTGGCGAACTGGTACAGTTGATGTAAGGCCACCTGGGTGTTCAGCTTGTCTGTGTGTTGCTACAAAGGAGAGAGTAGGAGCATAGTTAAGAGAGAGGCTGCATCTACTTTCAAGTCTTAAGAAACATTTTTGAAGCTTTGCACTTTTTTGATACTCGGAGGTTAATTAAAATAAATGGATCCAAATATGTAAGTCTTTACTGGATGTGTAGTTTAGCAAATAGTTAATGCCTGCTGTATTTTATATTCCATACTGATGCTCTACACCGACAGCCACTTCATTAGGTACACCTGTTCAACTGCTCATTAAGGCAAGTATCTAAATTAGCCAATCACATGGGAGCATCTCGGAGCCTGTAGATGACCTGCTGAAGTTCAAGCTGACCATCAGAATGAGGAAGGTGATTGAATGAATGAAAAAGAGAAAATGTCCACGAAGCGGCAGTTTTCTTTAGACAAAAATGCCCGTTGAGGTCGGAGGAGAATCACCAGAACCCTTCCAGCTGATAGGAAGGCAACAGTGACTCAAACAACCACTCGTTACAACCACAGTATGCAGAAGAGCATCTCTGAATGGTGAACATGTTAATCGTTAAAGCAGATGGGCTACAGCAGCAGAAGACCACACCGGGTGGTGCCACTCCTGTCGGCTAAGAACAGGAAGCTGAGCCAGCCGACAAATCTGCAGCAGCTGTGTGATGCCATCAGGTCAACATAGACAAGATCCAACCCAGGACTGTCGAGATGTACTGTATAATCTTCACCTGTTAGCTAGTTACTATAAAGTAGTGACAATAACACTAATACAGAGCAGCACACGCACTGCAGAGGGATGAAACATGCAACAAAGCACAAACAGCTGCACACAGAGGTTGGTTCATACCCTGGACACCTCAGCGAGGTGTGTGTTCATGTCCTGGTCACTGACTGGAACCATCTGTCTGATGCCCCTGTAGTAACTGTGGAAAGAGACACAGTCAAAACAAACTATCAGGTGATTTCTGTGAGTTCATTCAGAAAGAATCACGCAGTGGATCATCAGACGGCTGTCCTGATTAACCACTGAGGGTGATTGAACCCCGTAAAACATCACTTTCTGGATGTTTTACGGGGTTCAAGTGTTTGTCCTCTTTTCAAACAGCCTCAAAGCTCAGCAGCCGTGATTTTACCAAATATTAGAAAATCCAAGAGGACTGAAGCAAACAGCTGTCAAACCACACCGACAAGAGCCATCAGTACAAAAGAAATGGTTAGTGATAGATGAAAAGACCTTTGAGAGCTCACATTTTCACAGAATACATTCAAGCATGCTGCAATTTTTCAAATTTCACTCTGCTGTTCAGCCAAAACATCATTTCATATACACACGTTTCCTCTCTGAGGATATTTAGAGGTTTAAACTCACTCATCGACCATCTTCTTGTACGTGGAAATCTCTTTTGCATAGAGAAGCTTGTTGCTGGGAGACTCCTGCAGCCAGAGAGAGAGAGAACAGATGAGCATGTTTGCATGGACACAACAAAAAAAAAAAAACAACAAGAAGCTAAATTTGATGAAAACACTCTCCTGGATGTTTCTGCTCTGCACAACATCTTCACTTTGTCACGGTTTACTTTGCGCTTTGGTAATGACTCTTCCATCAGCCCGCCTCGTCGTCGTCAACAAGTGTGAACGTAGCTTTCAGTTCAAGAAAAACACTCAAATAACAGAAGATTTCCCTCCACCTCTCATAACGTTCTCGTCAGTGTGCGTTCAGCGTAAGTGTGCACAGAAAGCAGTTTTTTTTAAATACCGATCAAAAACTACTGCACTTAAAATGTAAACCTCTGGCTGTAAACACAAGAGCCCCACCCACCTGCAGTTCAAATCGTGTGTTAACAAGGGGCAGCCAATCAGAAGAAAGCTGGTTAGGAACGTGGCTTTAAATGTCTAAACAGTCTTTACTGCGATTACAAAGAAAGACGTCCACAGGAGGGCGACAGAGAGCTGACAGCCTGTAGTGTGACTTTCACTTCAGCGTCCTCTCTGTTGTTGATTTGACAACCATTAATTGCCCGAGAGAATCTCTGGTTGCTTTAGCAATCACAGAAATCCACCGAGCTGTCAGGGTGCATTACCAAATATCTACATTAACACGCTTTAAATGACGGCAAAAAATGGACATCATCTGACTCTCTAGGTCTCTGAGGTTCTTCTCTTGTGTCCAAAACAGAAATTCACTGAGCTGATAAAGAAATGGATCGCAGATCTGGTTTAAAATAGCAGGAAATTGCTGAAATCACAGAAATAGCAGCAGGTAATTGTGGCTGTAATTGAAAAATGGCCCAGATGCACAGCTAATCACACCGCTTCTCTCTCAGAGACATGCACAGGGTTACAAACATGGCGCTCTGGGAATGGACTGATTCTCACTCTGCTCAGCTTGTGCTCAGTCTTGGTGCAGGCGTCCATGAAGGTCTGAGCGATGACGTGCAGCGAAGCGTCCACCACCTCCGTCACGTGGACGTCGAAGATGAAGTGAGGGTTTCTCAGGATGTTCACCCAGAACCGCATAGGCAGGCTGAGGACACACAAAGACATCTGCTGCTTAAAGTCAGGACTCTGGAAACGTCATTAAGACCTCCTCACACTGATCTTCTGTTTAGTCTAAACTAGTTTAAGTTGAGAGTTAACCTCCAGAGCTGAAAACGGGGCTCCAAAAGCGAGTCAGTCTCCACGGACTCCCATTTTAAAATGTCTAACTTTACAGCAGAAACACAAACACTAAGGGTCTCTTCAGATTATTTCTCCCTTTACAGAACCTGTACAGGTATGAATTTCTCATAGCTCACCTGTTTCTCTTTGGGGTTTTTTTGATGTCTGATTATTTTAGGCACGTTTTATTTTATTTTTCATATTCTATGTAGTAACTTTGTTTCTCTTTTTGAGGTCATTTGGCTTATTTTTTTTATTTGGTGTTGACCTGTTTGTGGCAATCGTGGCTCATTTCGGTTGTTTGGATGTCAGTACTGTAATTTTGCTCGTCTTTAGTTTTGGATGTCTATTGCCATCTTGTGTCTCTTTTTAAGAATTTTGTGGTCAGTTTGTTTGTCTTTAAGTTGGTTTTGACTTGTTCGTAGATATTACGAGTCTTATCTGGGTAATTTTGTGTCTCTTTGTGGTCCTTTGGCTGTTTTCTTGAGTCATTCTGGATGTGTTTGTGGTTAGTATGTGTTTTACTTTGGTTATTTTGGATTTCACGAAGGTAATTTTGCTTCTCTTTACATCGTTTTGGATCTCTGGAACCAATTCATGTTTCATTTTAGTACGTTTGCTTCTCTTCGTGTTTATCTTCAAACTATTGTGTTTAATTTTAGTCATTTTGCATCTTTTTGTGGCCATTCTTTATCTTTAAAGTCAGCATTTGGTTCCATTTTTGTGGTTTTTGCCACATTAATATTTTTCTTCTTTCCGAGATCATTTTGCATCTCATTTTTGTTGGGACACGTTTCTTTGCAGCTCTTTCCAGAGCACTTTGTACGTCCATTCAGCAATAGTTGGCCAAAAACAATAATTTTGTTTTTGTGATAAACCAAAAAATTAAATTTGCCAGAGTATGAGCTGAAAATGAGAAGCGATGGATCCGAAAGCTCGGCAGGCGGAGCAATGCTTACTGTAGTGGACGCTCAGTTTCAGACTTCAGGATGTAGCCGACGCTCCATTTCCCTTTACTCCTCCTTTTCTCCTTTCATCCCCCCACCCTCACTGCCTCCCCAGACCATAACCCCCCATCAATAATTCACCAGAACTGATAAATATTTCATTTACCAACTTGTTCAGATGTGTGTGTATGTGTGCCTCTGAATATTGACAGGCTTAGCTCAAGGCCAGTTTGAAAGTAGAGAAGTCTGGGCTTTAAAAAAAAAAAAGAAGAAGAAAAAAAGCAATCTCCCCATCTCTCTCAGTTTCTCTATCCTTCTCCTTTTGTCTCTGCTCCGTCATCATTTATCCGCCCTGATAACAGCCTGTCAATTAAATCAGGCTTTTATGTGGTCCACGGCCCAGTTTAGAAGTGACGAGGACATAATTACTCCCTCCTTCGGCTGATGGAAGTATCACACACACACACAGAGCAGTGAAGCAACATAATTATTTCTCTTAGCTGGTTTTCTTCGCAGGTTTCTATCTCCAGCTGAGATTCACAGCAGCTTTGAAGACAAGCTAAATCAGTTAGAGTCACATATCAGCCCGTCTGAGGCCTTTACTGACAGCATGATCCACGTGAAGCCATCAGAACAGTTTCAGACCCACGGATCACTCATTCAGACATTTTCTTGTCGCCAGCGTTTAAATCTCACAGTAAATGATATCATTAAAGTTGTCAATTAGCTGATTAACCTGAAGAATTTACATTTTAACTTTGCCTCCTAGACCCAAAACACTGGAGTCAGACTCAAAATCTGATTTCAAGTGGGCCAAGTTCATAAACAAAAAAACCAAAACACCTCTCTAAATGTTAACCTTTCTTATGCTACGGTCATATGAGGGAAAACGGAGGTTGGAGACTGCAGCAAGACCAAATGATGGTGACTGTGTGCTTTGAAGACAGGAACCAGGTCTGCGACCTCTCAGTTATCGTCTTCAAAGCATCAAAATGAGGATAAACGCAAATACCAGCCAGCGAAGATGCAATAACACTGCTCGGCAACCTTATATAGGAATAACACCAGCATACAATCAGCTGGCAACCAGTTGAGTCGAGTTCCCTTTTGCACAGAGATGTTTCACAGATGAGTTTTAGGTCCGACTCAGATTCTGCAATTAGTTTGCAAACCTTCACCAGTCTGTCTGAGGTGGCACGCTTGGTGTTTTTGGTGAGTTTTTGTACCTGTTGGTCTTCCAGATGTGCAGAGTCTCCTCGTCTACGTTGTCGTGTCTCTGCGCCTGCTCGTCCAAGAAATCAAAGAAGTATTTGACAGCCGGAGGGACGACGGAACTCGAGCACAGCACGCTGCGGAAGAAATTGTCCACAAACTGCTGCAAAGTGCCCTGTAACACACAAAGACACACACAATGTTTTAAATGCATCTATTTAATCAGAAAACTAGGACACTTTAGTTTTAAAAACATCTACAAATTAAAATAAGAGTGTCCTGGTCAGGAAAGACATCAATGCAATCAACAGAACTGCATCAGCTAATAACAAATACAAACAGAAAAACCCCCACAAAAAAAGAAATACGAGAACTTCGTCATGTCTGCGAGTTTCCGCTGCTGAAACTCGCAGACATGATGGAAACATCAGCAGCTAAAACTGCACAGCTGTACCTTGACAGATAGAAGCCTGGTCAGGTAGATCTCTGTGATTGCTTTGGTCATCGCTTTGTCCTTCATGCTGCCTCGCTTCGACTTCACCTCGTCGATTTCATCTGCCTGTCTCACCAGGTGGAAAGTGTTATCGTCCTCCAGCAGGGCGTTTTCTGCAGGCGAGACAGGACTGCATGATGTTGTGTTTTTTTTTCGCTCACGTGCATTTAAAAGTTGCAGAAAAAGTGTGTGTGTGTGTGTGTGTGTCTGTGGACGTACTCTCTTCGTGGCTGTCTTGGTGCTGGTGGAAAGACTGCGTGTGCAAAACTCTGGACAGCACCAACGTGGCGTTGTCCCGAACCTGTAACACAGGAAATCAGTGAGAAAACTGTGGAAAGTGATGATTTTCTGTCTCACTGCAGCATTCTTAAAAAATGAATTTTCCTTAAATGTCAGAGGGGAGAGCGGGCTGGAAGAGCGTTTTAATTCCTGCTGGTTTTCATGCAGCGCAAGTCTCGAGAGGCTCGGCATTTATCTACGCTTCCACTTGTTGGTGATTTTGGTTCAGAAGTAAAGGCCTCAGCTCAACACAGAGAAAAAGACATGATTAAAAACACCCAGAGAGCGCAGAGGGAACACCGACTTGGCTCAGGACCCCAAAATTCCTATGGAAGAGGTGAGGGTGTACTTAGTTTTTCACATGACTTTAGTTTACTTACATGTGAAAAAGAAAAGCAGTAACTGCACTACTGCTGAACTGCACTAATCTACATTAAAAGTGCTGTGCAAAAACATCTTGACCAAAAAAACAGACAAGTCCAAGCAGGATACAATGAAGGTAAATAAAATGTGATAAATTTAGGATAGATGAGGAAAAGTTCATTGATTGCATGTTCTTTCCTTCCACAGTCCACATGTGTGTTAAAGTAACTGGTGATTCTACAACTGTGATGAATGTGAGTGTGAATGGTTGTGTGTTTCTCTGAGTTAGCCCTGGCGACCTATCCACAATGTAACCTGACTCTCACCCAGTGACAGCTGGGTTGGGCTCCAGCCCCACCGGATAAGCGCTTAAGAAGACGGATGGATAAAACACAATGAAAGGTTAACATCTGAACTGATTTAGAAGATCCTTTTTCTGTGAGCCTCGTCTCCTCAGGCCAGTTGTTCCAAAGCTCAGGAATCCTGCCATGGATGGGCAGTAACACAGTAATAATATTATTCATCTAATAATATAAAAATTGTTTTTTTTAAATGATGCCACATTAATGCTTTTACCCAGTGTTACCAAAGCATTCATGACCTCAGTGCGTGTGATGAGTGTAAATGTTCATCCTGATCAGTAAAGACTTCAGTTCAGGGATTTTTGGGACAGTTTTTTCTTATTTGACGGTGTGCAAACTGTAAGGTCTCATGAGGCAAACAAGTAATTCCTGAGTGACGTTGGACTTTTGAAACCGCTCCACTGCAGCTAGGACAGTTTCAGTTTTAACCTTGTTTGGACAGGATCACAGCAGCAGCGGTGGGAGGTGCGGCATCGCTGTGCTTGCTTGCAACTGACCTCATCTTTAACAAACAGCAGTTTAACCATCAGGAAATGACAGGAAGTGGTTGGTAATAAGACACTCAGCAGGATGAAGGAAAAGGGGAAACGACACAGGGCTGAAATAGGCACGTGCAGCAGGTGGAACTCACGTTGTAATGAGCCAGTGTGTTGAGTCTCTTCCAGCGTCCTTCCTTCTGGGATGTGAGGTCGAGGTCGGAAAGGATCTGACCCGTGGAGCCCGGACGCCACTCTGCAGAGGCAAGGAGAAGGAAATTAACATGTAATTTATCATAAAAGTGATGGTGTACCAACCTGATCCGTGTGTGTGAATCATTGTAGGTACAGTGGGATATGCTCCTACCATCACTACTCTTAAATCCAGTGTTCAATAAGTTGCACAGTATTGGATATTTCTGATGTGGGATGAGACAGGTACCAAGTAACTGGGACTAAATCTACACCTTGAAGATGGTTCAGATGGTTTCTAACACACAGCTAAGAAAAAGGAAGTTATGCCCATAAAAATCTTGATTGGATGATCCATCAGCCAGACAGATCGACAAACCAAAGTGAAAAATCACAAGGACAGGTGACAGATTTACCTTGTTACCTTGGAAATGGTCGCTTTGAAAATGGGAATCGTCTTCAAAGCAACGTTGGTGCACCAAGATGGTGATAAAGTGGTATTAAGACTGAGGCAGTCTGCTAAGGGTTTGTGAATGAATGCACTCAAGTTGGCAATTACATGCAGTTTATTTGTGATAATAGAGTAATTGTGATGAACTGGCACGTTTAACTAAAACGTTCAGAGTCAAATTATTCCACAAATAGTCACGGTGACGAAGAATGGCGATTCAACTACAAAATGACACAGGCAAACAGCAGAGTCCAGTCCCCGTTTGCAAAGAGACGTGACAAGTTGTGCTCACAGACCGATTCAGATTGTTTGCAACATGTCGGCAACCTGGTTGGGTGAGGTTGTTGCACACTTAACCTCCGATCACCAAAATTACTTGTAATCGCTCGCTAACAGCAAAATAAACCGCTAACTGCAGCGGTTTTTGCCTGATAAAAACTGCTGCAGTGGATGGGAATGTAGCCGTAGAAAGGAAACATGGTGCTGAATATTACAAGAGCTTTACATCTTAAAACTTCCTGTTTGAAGTGATGAATTATTCCTGTACTTTCATACCCAGCAATAACTGTTTGAAAGTTTACACAGTTTACACTCGTATGTCTGTTATATGTGATTCAGCTGCAGTGGAAATTCTCTTTGGGATTAATGAAATTCTCTGTCTCAGGATGCTACGGGGTATTTAAGGTCAACCCTGAAATCCAGCTAATCCTTATTCACGGCACATCTCACTTCCCTTATAGAAGCCTTTTAGTCTTGTAGTGGCCTGACAGACCTGTTTAAACATCACTGCAGCTTTATGCTTAATCTTTACGCTTAATCTTTACAATCAAGTTAAAACATCTGGATGTGTGGTATCTGCAGGGAGGAACTATTAAAGGGAAAGAAACACTTAAAAAAAAAAAAACACCTGCATCTGTTTAAGGCTAATTTGATGTAGAGGATGATCTGTTTTCTCTTTGCAGTAGTGAAACGCAAATGTGAATCATTATTAACTGTCGATGAGTCTTTCACATTGCTGTGGAGGAATGTTGGTCCACTCTTCTTTACAGAATTCTTTTATTTCTGCCACATTGGAGGGTTTTCCAGCACGAACATGTATGATTAGACCCTTTAATTTTTTTTAATTTTTTTTTAACCATTCAGAGGTGGTCTTGCTGGTATGTTTCATATCATTGCTCAGCAGGCCACAAACTGATGGCCGGAGATTCTCCTTCAGGATATTCTGGTAGAAAGCAGGATTCATGGTTCCATCAACTACAGCAAGTTGTCCTGAAGCAGTGAAGCAGCCCCAGACCATCACACTACCACCGCCATGTTTGGATGCTGGTATGATGTTTTTTTTTTATGAAATGCTGTATTAGGTTTAATCCAGATGTAACGGGACTCAAACTTTCCTAAAGAAAGTTCAGCTTTTGTCTCACCAATCCACAGAATGTTTTTTCCCCCAAACTCTCGGGGATCATCCAGATGTTTTTTTGGTAAATATGAGACGAGCCTTTGCGTTCTTTTTGGTCAGCAGTGCTTTTCTCCTTGAACTCTCCCATTGTTGCCATTTTTGCACAGTTTCTTTCTTATTGTTGAATCATGAACTCTGACCTTAACTGAGAGGCCCACAGTTCTTTAGATGTTGTTGTGGGTTCTTTTGTGACTTCTTGGATGAGTCATGGATGAGCTCTTGGAGTAATTTTGGTCGGCCAGTCACTCCTGGGAAGGTTCAGCACAGCTCCGAGTTTTCTTCATTTGTGGATAATGGCGCCGTGGATAGACTTTCCCATCAGTTTCTTAACATCATGGCATTGATCGTGTCCATTTCTGTGATGTTTTAGTCTACTTCACTTTGTAAAACAGGTTCTATCTTAGTGATTTCTGGATTCAACAGTTCTCATAGTAATCTGATCTGGGTGGGCCGTAGACTGACAGCTGTTCCAGGTGTGCAGCTCAGGAAAAGACAAGTGAGGAAAACAGGACTTATTTAGGTGACATTATAGTTTTAAGGTATATCTAAAGGTCAAAAAAGCTAAATATTCTTCATATACCCTACACCCACCACCACAAATATTGTTGTAACCCAGGAGTTTAAGATGCTGAACGCTGGGTGTAATAATCAATAATATGTATGCTTTATGATTGTTTTTGTTTCTTACCCAGTGCAACACTCTCCACCTTTGGTCTCTGAGAATACGGCAGATTTCTGTACACCTGATCGATGATCTTCTCTTTCACCTGCAGAGCAAAAAATTACAAATTCACCTGCTATAATGTCAACCCAAAACACAGAAAATGATATCTCATTCACATTTATTAGCTGCAGAATATCGACAGACAGAAGTTTTGCAACTACCTCAAACTATTCTAGACATTCAATCAGTTTTAAGGAAAAAGTGCAGGGGGGCAGGGAAAGATAGGGCAAAGCTTCTCTTAGTTTTTAAACTCATCCAGAGATCAAACAGAGGTAAATATTTGGATCCTGACGACAAAGACCAAAAAAAATTAAACTCTGAAAATAGAAGAAGATTCTCACCTGGGAGATTGTGTCACAGTTCAACACCTTCACTGGAGTCACATCTGGTCCCTCCCCATGCACCAACACCTGCAGAGTCTGACAGCGCAAACACACCGGGCAGATACAAGAAGGTAAACGTGGAGCCACAGTGAAGGCTTGTTTTCATTATGCAACCAACGACCCAAAGCACAAAGCTCTAGGTCTAACCTAGTAAACCAAGGAGGCAATAAAACTGCACTTCTCCTAATGGCCACATGGGTCAGTCCCTACAGACTTCAGATGTTAAAATGCTCTTCCCCTTTTCCTTCTAACAACTGTAGAGGGGGTTATTTGTTCATGACTCATTCTGGAGCTGGGGGTCTACTCTGACTGACACACCTCCCTCTCCCTGGCCGCCTGCTGGCGCTACCAAACCAGCTGAGATACATAATCTCTCCAACTTAACCTACCCTCGCATGGGAGGCACCCATGAAGCATCCTTGTCAGATGCTTAAACCAATTAAACTGACTCCCTTTGATGTGGAGGTTCAGCTGCTTGATTCTGAAGCCCTTCCCAAATGATGGTGTTCCTCACCCTTATCTCTAAAGAAGAGCCCAGACACCCTGGAGGAAGCCAATTTTCTATCATTTGTATCTGCAAACAAAGTGACTTTATATTTCATACTATTTAAAAGCTATTTTGCTCAGAGTTCACCAATAAAACAAATTAACAAATGAGGAATGAACCCATGTATCCTAAGCACCATTCGCAATGTGTGAAGGAGGACTGCACACTGCTGTGTTTTTGTTCATACTGACCAGCACGGAGTACTCGACGTCATCTCCCAGCAGTCCCGTGTCGTTCAGCGTGTATTTGGCTTTCTTCATCTTGGCATCCACGGGACCCTTCTCAATCTGGTGCTTCAAGGCCTTGAACAGTTTGTACAGAGGCTCTCCTGCTGTGTCCTGAAACAAAGACATCAACGTCTTAAAAAAAAAAAAAGTTAAGGTCTCATAAAAATTTATAAATAACCCATAACTCACGGTGATCTGCACTGTTTACCATGGATTACCAAAGGTTTCTGCGACTCTAGTAAAAACCCAGCAGCCCACTGGCCCTAACATGACCATTGAATTTGTGGTTCATAATTTTTTTGATTGATGTATACTAAGAACAATGGAAAAGTCCAAGGAATTCAGTGAACATCTGAGTAAGAGAACTGGCAGATTTACACAAATTCTGAAAATTTCTTGGAGCCATGTCTTAATAACTGCAGATTCCAAGATCATCAGTTAAAAACAACTTTACAGAAGTACAAGTTACATAGATGTGTCACTACTTTGCCAGGGTCTCGAAGAAGATCCAAACTGTCACTCTCGGATGATACGAAACTGGTTAGCATGCTGAGAAATAACTCTGCTGGACACCAGCGTCACTGTCCACAGGAAAAGAGAGTTTTACATTACCGTGTACTGAGTGGGTGCTGACTGAGAAAAATCTGAGCGACCCTGAAATCGACACCTTCAAGGTTGACTGAAATTTTGTAGCTGCACACATGGACGATCTAAATGCCTTCGAGAAAAGTTTTATGGTAAGACGACATAAGGATTGAGCTCTTTCGCCACAATGATGAGAGGTATGTTTGACAGAGACCACAGCTCCAACTGTCAAGCATGGTGGTGGTAGCATCATGCTCTGGGTTGGTACATTGCACAAAGTCCAAAATTACCACTCATGCCCATGAGGAGTAGCTAAAAACTTCTGATCACAACTATATGGGCCTATAATTACTGATTCAATATGGACTGTTTGTGTTTCTCTGTGCTAGCCCTCTAACAGACTGGGGCCTTGTCCAGGGTAGATAGCTGGTAAAAGCTCCAGCGCCCCCAACAACCCTGAGTTGGATAACTGGTTAAGAAAATACCAGTATATGTATGTATGTTTATTAACAACAAATATAACTTTTTACTAAAGTTAAATCAAATATCAATTTATAATCAATTACCTAAGGGTAGTATACTGTATTTATATTCACTGTGTTCCCCATAACGGTAGAGTTTAAAGTTTATTAAATATAAAAAGGAGACAGAGAGGGTCGTTTTCTATTTAAATTATTAAAATACTTATAAAAAATGAGTTTTCTCTGAAAAATTATGCCAAACTGCCCCCCGCCCCCCCAAAAAACAACCCCAAAACAAAACAAAACAAAAAGCAGTAAATACAGAATGAAAGACAAACAAAAGACTTTTGAAAAAGGACTGCAGACCCTTTTGTATTATGTGGAAGCTTTGGATCTGTCAGGGTGTCAGTCACAACAGTCATTTCTTTATTTTAGTTGTTAGTTGCAGGTTTTTTCTGCTTTTTGAACTGCTGAAAAGATTTTTTTTCTTTATGTCAATTTGCACATTTTGTTTTCTTTGTGAAAAGTGAGAGGCAGTTTGTTATTCTTTTTTTGTCTTGTATTTGTCTTGTGGGTTTCCTGTTGTTCAGATTTAGTGTCCTGCAGTTCGAATTTGAACTCTCTGGATACGTTCAACTTTTTAGTTTGGGTCATAAATACATTCACAGCACAACTGCTGGTCTCTATGAAAACATAAAGCATGTCCGTGGTGTAAACTTTCTCTTGAGCTGAAACATGAACTGTGTTTATTATGAGCGTGTTAAATTATAGAAACAAATGCACAGTGTATCTGCAGCTGCTGTCAGAATAAACAGCAAAAATCCCAAATTGGTCAAAACAAAACACACACCAAGCACAAAATACAGGTTTAAGATCTGCTTTCAGTTGGAAGGAAAGTTTCTTAGAGTCAATTATAACTGAAGGAACAAAGAAGAGAGGCAGAAAAAAGCAGGAAAGAGAAACAGATCGAAGAGACTAGGACATAAAAACAAATCGAAGGAAAGGAAAGTGTGACACGGAATAAGTGGAAAAAAATAAAAAAATCAGTGTTACCCTGAGGAACTGATAGAGGCAGATGGACATCCAATTACAAAGCATCCTCTCCACCACTGTCTCTGACCTAGATACACAAACAGAGGGAAACATTAGATCACTTTTCCATCACTACGACGTTTACAGAATAAACCACCGACTCTCTGTCTTGTCCTCACCTCCTGAGCATGAGTTTAGGGTTTTTGTTCTGCACATGTTCGTCCATCAGCTCCAGCAGCAGCGTCCTCATGATGTCCGTGTAATACTCCAGTTTGCCGTGCAGCGCCACCGTCAGCAGAGAGGCGAAATAACCTCGAGACCGGGCGTTAAAGTCCGGACGTCTCTCCAGCGTGTGGATAAACTACACATATGACAGTAAATTTAATGATAATAAATACATGAATATAAATAGATACAAAGACAGAAAAATAAGCAGGAAAATTAAAAAAAAAAAAAAAAAAAACTGAGTTGGAAGAAGAATAAGAGAGAGGAAAATCCACTTCAAATCTTCAAACTCACGTTTATGAGAAACGTTTTACTGTTCAGCAGGTTGGAGAACTGGTTGAGTGCCTGAGCCACGGTGGCCCTGCGGGCTTCTGGGATTTGTAGTTTTCCCGTGATCATCGGGTCGTTGGCGCCGTCCTTGGAGGGCAGGAAGAAGTTTCGGTCGGTGTAGGTTTTGTAGTCTAGGAAGGGGATGCGACCTTCGCTCAGGTCACTGGTGTGGTCTTCCATTTCAATCATGAGATCTGACAGAGACAAAAAGGAAAACCATCAGAAAATGTGTGAAAACACGTTAAAACAAGAAGTAGAGCAGGAAATAATGGATTAAAGGGGAAGGAATATTCTTTTCTTCATTTTTTGCTATGTGTATATATTCATATATACTGTGACAATAATGAACATTTAGATCACACATTTCCAATAATCTGTTTACGTACTGCTCTAGTCAAAGAGTTTCACAGGCAGCTGTTCTACTCTTGGCTCTGTATGTCCACACACTTGACTATTTAAAAAGGGACCAGTGTATCTTAAATTTTTTTCTCTTTATTTAAAATGTATTTGATTTACATTTTCAAAAACTTCTCATGAGGCGTTCAGAGAACTTTGGTAATTTAGGACCATGGCTCCATGCTTTTATATCTTGCACATATGTAGTGCCTACACTTAATTTGAATGAAATCATAATTTCATTTTATTTGAACCTCACGCTGCAATGGCACTCATGTAGAGAGACCTTGATTTCCAGCGTAAAGTCGGCTGTGTTGGTCCATCAAATGCAAACCGAATGGTAAATGGATTGGTGTTACAGTGTGTGGGTTCGGTCTTATTGGACACTCAAAGCACGTTACACAAATTCCAATGCATTTTTCCAGCAGTACCAATTATAACTTCAAGGAAGCGGCATCCTCAGACTACACAAATCGAGGTGGCAGCTATTTAAAATGTGTAAAATGTGGTCTTTAACAGGCTGTGGAGGACATGGCCATGAAAATCTTTGGCTCAGAAACACAACAGGGCTTTTAAAACTATCAAAAGAACGGGGCTTACATTTATGGGGAAACTAGTGTTAAGTTTTATGACTGCTTGTTATTTGGAATTTAGTATGAGGGGATTTAATTGGATGGAGCAGAAACATACTTGGGTCCATGACTTAATTGGCTCAGCTTACCGCTGGATTCTTAGATCATTACAAAATCCCTCCTTGATAAATAAGGCCAGAGCTTAAGGAAGAAAACAATCCTGATTATTCTCAGCTGCAGACGACTTTAGTCAGACTGTACTCACTTTTCCAGCTAAAGGAAAGGCTTAGGAAGACTGGAAGAGATCAATAAGTTGAAGGTTAGAGTCATAGGAGAGAACTTGTAACTGGTATCTTGTGTAGGAAAATTCAGGAAAATTATAGGAAAATTTCCTCAGGAGCTGTTTATCCTCGCTATCATGGTAGCCAAAAGCTACCCTGAGTGCTTTGTTTTTTTGCTTTGTTATTTCACCTTTTGTCACCATGGAAATCATTAGTGCGTCTCTCACATCTCTGATGGTAAACCAATGTGAAGACTCCCATTAATCAGCACGAGCTAATTAAGCAGCTCTCACGTATAAACAAGAAAAAACAAGCTGTAATTGTAATTAAGAAGTGTAACATAAACAAATGGAATAGCCACACTTCTGTATAGTTTCCACAATTTTTACCTCAACACAGTAGATGTTCAAAATGCAGATATTTAGAAGTTAACAAAATCAAATGGCAGCAGATACGGTGTGTAGGGTTTACTAGTTCAGACCTGCTAACCTTCCATTGGTAACTGAATTATCCTTATCCATCAACACCACAGTGCTGTATCAAGTATGGGGAAAGTTTACTCACACTGGAGAAACGCCTCGCCTCTGTACGTACTGGAGGAAGACTTTGAGCCACTCATGGGCTTCAAAGCTTCATCAGAGCACTCACATTTTCATGATTTTCTTGAACCAGTACACTAATTAAAGTATGTTTATTTGTCTCCGTCTTTATAAATATGGGCACCTGACTGAATATTCCTGCTTTCAGGGCCTCCTGACCTAAACAGAGTTCCTTGTCAGGCATCAGATGAAGCCAAAAAGGCTCCACCAAAGGCCTGAAGGGAAAGATTCTGATGTCTGAGCCAAAGTGCTGCCCGATCTGCTGAACTCCATTGGCAGAGGTTCACAGAGTGCCAAAGTGGTGATGGGCTCTAATCTGTGAACCCAACGGGTGACGAGATGTGACAAAATTCAGCTCTGTACATGGAAGTACACTGAGTTTACGGCCGGATTCAGTCATTAAGAGAGTCAGGTGTCAACACTGTAAGTTAATGAATATCTTATTTTACTGTTAATGCTTTTAGAATGTCCATCCATTACTTTCTTTTAAACTTTTTAAAGCTCCACCGCCATCACTTCTTCCAAAGATAAGAACAGACTTGTACAGTTCTGGATATTTGCAGAGACACTTTCATTAAAACCAAACAATAATTCATAACAGACATGTACACTGCTTAAATGATCACCCTCGCCACACACACCAGTCCTGTGACTTCACAGCTTTCAGGCGAGGCTCCGTACCTGTGAACTCTTTCTTGCAGCGATCTCGGACACTCTCCTCCAGATTCTCCAGCTGGTGTTTCACCTTCTCGTATTCCCGTTCTGCCTGCTGACTCTTCCTCCTGTTGGTTTACAGACACACAAACACCCAAAAAGCAAAACGGAGCGTGTTTATCAGCACACGCAACAATTAATTTGTCTGTTTGACCTCAGATTCTTCGAACCTGTAGCAGTAGACTGACACGGCGATGAACAGCAGCATTGGTATGATCACCGCCGGGATGATTATAGCCAGAGGAATGTCGTCTTTTCTGGAGTAGTAGACCGAACCCACAACCCACTCGCCGTGGCCAAATTTCACCTGCAGACAGACAAACTTGGTCCTGTATCTGCTGCTGAACTTGAAAGCTCTCCTCTGTTTTTTATCTTCATTGTTGCAAACATTTCCTTCCATATGAGACTCAGTGGATCTGCTTCTTAAACTCTGATGTATTGTTGTCCTACTGAAGGCTTAACACAAACCATATTCTTTCATTGCTGAGTGTTAACATGGAGAAGGTAAATCTTTAACCAGTAAATGAAATGCTTGAGATCAAAAATCTCTTTTGCAAGCACGTCCTGTGCCAAGATAGGCAGGGTTAACCCAGCATGTTATTTGATATGAAGAAAACCCGCATGCCAACATCACACCAAACAGCCCGGTGTGGGTTTGCTGTGAAGCAACAGTGCTGTTCTTTTACAGGATCTGAAACACTAGCGTAAGAAACTCTGTACTTTCCCTACATCCTCGAGAAGCATCATTCCTGGCTGCCAAAGGGCTTAAAAGGTCACATGCTCACCACCAGCTCCAGCAGGTCGTTGACTGTGTCTCTGCGCTGACGTTTGGATCTGGCTCTGGGCTGCGATGAAGGAGCCTCCAGGATCAGCTTATCATCCTGTACCGGGCCCACAGGAGAGAATGAAGACTCACACAGGTGAACTAAGCACATGGTTAGTGGTGCATCACTAAATATAATACACAGATTCTGATAAACGTTCACAGGTTTTTGGAGTCACAATAACAAAACATTAGTTTGTCTGGAACATATTTCCCCTCTTTTTTCCTTACCTGATAATTTTGCAGCCCCTCAGATTCATCTTGGTATCCAAAAAACCAAAATCTATAAATCAGCATGTTTCATTCACTTTATCATTTTAAAGTGGAGGAGAAGGGAACAGAAAGGGAGGTAGCCATAGCTGCAATTCGCACAATAATTTCTGTTGGTTTAATCGTTTTACACCCACTGCAGTCAATTAAGTGCCTGTACGCTGCTTCTGTTCTAAACTAGAAGAAGAAACACTTTCATGAAAATTAAAGGGCACCTATTAGTTTTATTTATCTTCTGTACTAATGCAAAAGTCTTGAGTCATCCATCATTTCTTTGCAAACAAATACAAATACAAGGGCAAAATTCAACTGTAATGAGCTTGAAATTCCATTTGGTAATGACGACCTTTATTCTTCAACACGGCTCGAGTTTTCTAAAACCGACTGAAGTAAATGAAGTAGTCTTCAGGAATAGTTCTCCAGGCTTCTCGAAGGACATTCAAAGCTCTTCTTTGATGGTTTCGCCGTTTGTTCTGTTCCCTCTCAAGATGATCCCACACTGCTTCAACAGTGCTGTGGTCTGGGCTCTGGTATGCTTTTACTGCATTAAGAGTGTGTTTGGGATCATTCGCATACTGAAGAATGGTACGTTTCCTTAAGAACTGCTTCTTGACAGCTGCTCTTCCGCTGATAACATTTCCGATGAGGCTTCAGTAAACAGTAGATGGATCATCTGAAGGTCCAGATGCTTCTCTCAGGTCCTGCGTCACGTGTTTGCTCAATCTTTTTTTCCTGTTTCTAAGTGGAAGAATACTTTATGTCTGTCAAACGGTATCAAATTGGGCATTTTTTAGTGATTCAACTGAAGAAATGGGAACAAATGACATATTTTGCTGCTAGTAACAAAGTAACAAAAGTGCCTAAAGATTTGATTCTTTGCTAACAACATTCGTTCATCCCTCGAGTTAGGTGCCTTTCTATGCTTGAATGATTTGAAGGTTAAGGTGCTGTGACCAACAAGCATTCCTCTGAAAATGGTCAGGTATAAGAACTGGATTGAAAGTGAGTAAAAAAGCAGCCGATGCTCCCCCAAAAAAGCAAAAAAAGGTGAAAGACCTTCAGAAAGCCTGGAGAACTAGAAGACCAGGATCATATTAAAAACGACAAGAAGTTCTGGCTCCTTGGAAGCAACATAAAGAAATGAGGGGTGACTCGAGTTTTTTGCACAGTACCATATATACGGTAATTATAACAGAGTGGCCGAAATCTCAATCAATCAGATGAAAACATTCTCAGAAACATTGGCTTCTGTTTTTGGAAGCCAGCAGAGGGGCAAGAGGGATCCCACAGGGATGGCAGGTCTTAAAGAAAAAGGGGCTAAAACGGCTTGTATAAAAGATGAGTGAGGATTTTTTCTCTTTAATCTGTATGATGCAAAAAGTAAAATCCAAGTAGAGCCCAAAAATATAAGGAGCTGGAATGTGACACAACATGCTGCATTAACTAAAAGGAAATTGTGGTGTTTGTTTTGAGCATACAACAAAAGCAGATAAACAAGGAGGCAATATGTTTTAGCTATATTTTCACATGCTGCATCAGAACTAAAGCTTCGGAAGATGTTTTGTTTTTGTCATCGTAACATCTTTGCAGTCTACTCATCGAGAGACGGCGCCTTCACTGAATTACTTTCATGAGAACGCTGAATGGTTTCCAGAGGAGAGATCAAGCGTTGAGTGTGTCCTAATGCTGCATTTTTAGAAGCCTGTATGTCTGTGGGAAGACAGACGTGGCAGACTCATACTCGTACTCTCAGCTTAACCAACAGCCATGCAGTGTTAGACATGGATAACACGACCGTCTCATTTCCCCACATTTCATAAAATGTGAACATCAGCTCCATGTTTACAGTGTAAACTTATTATAAAGCCATTATAAACTTTCCTCAAACAGACAGTGTTTACCTGCAGTATGTTTACGTGACACGAGGCATCTCCAACAAACGCCTGGGCCTCTTTGGCCGTCATCGCCTTGGAGAAACCCCAACCCTGACAAAAGTGAGAAAATGAGAGTGAGCTCCATTTACAGAAAAGGAGTCAAAGAGGGGATTTTAAGAGCATCTTTAGCAATCAGTGCTCACAGTCACGATGATGATGCCGGTCTCTGTGATGACATTCCTGGCGAGCTCGTTGAAGGTGGGGTCGGGGTGATAGTTGAAGCTCTTCAGCTCCTCGATCACATTGTCCAGCTGGAGGTAAATCCTGAGAGACTGAGAGAGGGTTTCGTAGCTGGAGTTCACTGTCGGGGAGTAAAACTGGAGGACAGTGTCGTTCTTGCTCAGAGCCTCCTGCACAAACTAGACAAATAAAAGAAAGCGTGAAATTAATCAGAGCGAGAACAACTGAAAAATGAGCCAGGAGTGTAAATCTCAATGAAAAGATCGTCTTTTTGTAAAAATCTTCTACACCAGACTTAAAACTTTCATTTTTACCCGGCTTTGGTTGCTTCAAAAACAAAAACACATCTGTCAGATGATGTTTTAAAAAACAAACAAACTTTATAGTGATTTTCTTTTTACTGTGGTGCATCTAGCTTCTATAAAGCCAAAAGGTCCCTGAGAAGGTGGTGGAGACCAACAGAGGAGCTACAAGGATCTCAATATTGAACTTCCCTCCACCAGGGGAAGACAAATCATCTCCTAATAGATAACAAGGCTGCCAGATAATTCCTGGCTGTACAACCAAACAATCAGAGTCAGGTTTATAGGTTGTTTCATCCTCCAAGTGTCCCAGCGAGTCGTGGCAGGTGTTCAATATATATTTAATTATTTTGTTTGTTTTCAGTAGCTGGTGAACACTGAGTGTGAGTGGTGGAGACCAAAAACAGAGTTTAAAGAGGGTGAAAAGAAGGCTACCCTCTCTTATCTCTGTGCTTTCGTTGGATTGTTTGATTTCTATTCATTACAAGTCTTTACCTTACAATTTAAAGTGTCAAGAGATGACTACCATACATACAAAAAAAGGAACCCAAAAAGAGTTTTTATTCTTCTAGCTTCCCAAAAACTACTTTAAGTACAATTTGTTGATTCATTATTGAAATGGTGTCAGAGTGACAGCAGAATGTTGAATAAAATCTATATATTCAAATACACAAAACCGACTTTTTTCCACTGCCCTCAAGTGGACAGAAAAATCTATTATTGTCAGATTAAATTCAACTTTTTCTATTTTAACCTGCAGACAGTTTGATGGCAGTGAATCACAGTGCAGGTTTAACTTTTTCTTCATATTTCCTCCTCCTCTGTCTCTTTCCCATACTCTTTTCTTCCCTCTCTCTGCCTCCCCACTGAGTCTCCCTCTCTTTCTTCCCGGTTCAGACAGCAGCTTTTGATGAAGTGACAATAAAACGACTTCACCTCCTCTCCCCTGCAGTGAATCTTTCCTAAGAGTCTCTGTCACTCAAAGCTATTCAGCAGTGAAATAGCAGCGTTGCCCTGTTCCCTCAGTCTCAGGCTTTTGGCTCGGCGAGAACAAGCGGCAGATGAGGCTGCAGACTGACGTACATCAAGCTGACACTCTGCATTTATTAAAAACATCCTCACAGTCACACTGACTGCACATTTTGCCCGAAGTAATTCTAAAGAAACGTGGTCTTACTGTCTCTCGCGATGGATGTTTTCTCACAAAGATCAAAATATAAGAGGAAAACGGTGAATACTTGGCTATTTTTAGCAATTATTTGTTCATTTTAAGTTGTAGAACACTGTGCTGTCAGTAAAAGGGCCCGCATATTGTAATGCCTTACTAGTTATAAAGAAACACTCGACATATGCCCCTTTTCAGACAAAATTTAGCCAAAACACTACGAATCTAAATGAGCAGTTTTGCTGAAATCCAGCATTGCTGATGTCCATTAACATACAATGTTGCAGATAAACACAAATACAATGACACATTAATTTTAACCCATTCAATATGAAATTTTCAAATGAAAGCAAATACATTTTTTTAAAGAACACACAACAACGTTAATTTTTACAGACATTTAAAGAAAAGATGAATTAAGGGTAGTTGGTCATTCATCTTTTCTTGTGGAAAATAATGTTTAATGGGTTTTTGGAAATTCTTCTTCTTCTTTGATTTGACACTCCTTTATTTTCACTATTAGGTGCTCATGCTACTGTATTGTTATGCCTGTGTTGGTACACTGATACACTTCATCATGTTGACAAAACAAACAAAAAAAACAATCGTTAGAATAATTAGATATTATTTAGCTCTTTGCTAGGTGCTTATGAGGTATAATATTACTTGTGAGAGAGCAATAATACATCATGCATAATTCAACTTTAGCAGATATAAATCAGTTATTTCCAACTTCTGGAAAACCACATTCGGGCAACTTGTCTCCAAACATCTGCGGGAATTGCAGACAGATTGGCTAAGATTTCTTAATAATTGCAGTCTAATTTATAAACACACTGCAAAAATGTTGCAATCAAATCAGTCAGTTTGTGCCAATGAGCACAACTCGTCTGCAACAAATCTCTTTGCAGAACAGGGACTTTACTCAACTATAATACTGATTGTATGAAGCTATATTCCTGTATGAAAGCAAGGTTTGCTGAGTGCGTTTGTCATTTGTCATAAATGTTTATGGAGGATTTCTGAATTTCTGTTTCAAATTTTTGAGATATTGGGTGTCTGAATGTAAGCAGTTATCTGAATTTCTCTGCATGCTGCTGATCTGTCAGTTAATGTCCATATTACCACAAAGAAACTGCCAATTTTACCCCATTTAATCGCAAACTGACATTTTCTAGCGATTTCATTGCCACCTTGATGCACCAAAGACAATAACTGAAGTGAGTGGCCACAGACCTGATCCCCGTCTTCAAAGCAACCATTTCAAAGGCAACAAGACTGCAAGTTCATATAGGTTGCAAGGCTGTCTCCAACCACTGCTTTTTCCTAGTGTGATGACACCAGCTCTTACCTCTTCAGGCGGTGAATTGTGTGAAAACTCGTCAGGGGAGGGCTGGACTTTCATCATGGCTCTCTGGATGAGATCAAACCCGTTTCCAGACACCACAATCTTTCGACCACCGCTACACAAAAATAATAAAGAATAAGCTTATAAATCATTTTAAGCACTTGGATTTAAATCTTGGGGAGATTTTAGCTTCACTCCATCTCTTTATTTTCTCAAATGCTTAATAACAGCAAATTTAAATGTAAGTGAGAAAAGTTTGTTACATCCTTTAACTGCAACACAAAAATGCTTCACACGAGTACTTTACGTTTCTGTGTTTGTTGTTTTCTTTTTACCATTACAGACTTTTTATCCAAATAGGCTGTAGACTGATACTGTACCAGTCATGTATGCAAACACTCACCAGCTCTTTGCTAAAAGTTTGATGCTAACTGGAAATGAAAACGATTCACCTTCAAAGTAAAAATGGTGCCTTTTTAAATGTGTTGATTTTGCTGGTAAGGCATAACTTTCTACTTTGAAGGCGAACCATTTCCATCTCCTGTTTGTATTGCTCTTTTTCAAGTTGCACTACCGATTGGTCATTAGTGAGTATTTGCAACATGGTGTCCTCCATAAAAACTATGGGTGACTGCGATAATCTGCTGGTCTGGGTCACTTCCAGTGCTGCTTGTAGTTTTAGATCCATCTCTGCAAGCCCAGATATAACCACTTTCATGTCTCTCTAATTTTATTACGCATCTTTAGGGCAGGGATAGTTCAGTAGGTAAAGTGTTGGCCCCGTGATCGGAAGGTCAGGGGTTCGATTCCCCTGAACGGCTACCCTGAGGTACCCCTGAGCAAGGTACTGTCCCTGCATGCTGCTCCCCGGGCGCCCAATGGCAGCACTGCTTCACTGAGTGAATGGGTTAAATGCAGAGAGGAATTTCCCCACGGGGATCAATAAAGTATACATTAATAAAGTATACATAAACTCAAAAACCCAAATTTAATTTTGAGAGACTGATTTCAAAGCAGTAGTGGTCAAGCAACACAAGGGGATGACCTTTAAAGATACACAGACCAAATGTAAATAGGGTAAATTTAAATCAAGCACTGTACTTATATTTAAGTCAAATCAACAAATGGAAATATTCACTGATTTGTGTGCCTGAGAAACCAAAGTGACTTGAAGACGAGAGTATTAATAAAGAAAAGAGAACAGAGTTTACAATGTTCTTGAATTCCTCATTTACATCAGTGTCAGGCGTCTTTTTGACGGCTGTTACTCATACAAACAAGCAAAAATGTGCGTGTGATGTGACCACACTCACCATATGAAGCTGGCTTTGGGGTTATAGTCCGTGACCTTGGGGTTTTCTGAGTACTGAAAGACTCCTGGGATGTCTTTGGTGGTGTTCGTCCCGTATTTCACCGTCACTGTTAAGCGGTCAGATGGCACCTTCTGCACACGATACCTGCCGGTCTTACAGGTGATCTCTGTGCCGAATGAAAGGCTGAAGAGGAGGGAGGAAGAGTGTGAACACAGACTGTCTCGAGAAACAAGAAAAGCAATACAATCCCTAAATGGATGAAAAAAGTTCATGAACTCTGTGAAACAGAGTGACTGACTCATTTTGTATGTTGTATTTGCTGATCTTGAAGAACCAAAAAAAAATATGAATATAAATGAGATTCAGGTCTATCTATTCGCCTTATTTTTTTGTTTCTGGTACCATTTGCATTTTACTTTACCAGGTGTCACTTACACTTCACAGGGAACTCCTCCCACTGTCACAGCAACATCCTCTTTAGTCGCCGTGTCCAGGTCTTTGCCTCTGATCGTGATCACCGTCCCTCCAGCTGCTGGACCCCTCTCTGGTGTGACTGTTCTCGGTTCGGGGTCCTGCACAGAAAACAGTGGAAAAAAATGACCAAACTCAGTAACTTTAACAGAAATATGCTGCAATTTTCATACAATATGTGGATACTTTCTATTACAGAAGCTACTATGCATGTACATACGTTTCATATATTAATTTAATCGTATTTGTGTCTTTTTACATTTGTAGATTTTGTCCATTTACTTTAGTAGTTTGAAAAAAAAAAATTCAGTTCAGATCACATTTGACTGAACAGGTAAGAAAATTATTAGCCCTCTTTTCTACTTGATATAAGGATGAGAACCCTGACTTTAGGATGGCTCACATAAGAATGTGTTTATAAAGACTACAACTAGAACACAAGCACGAACGTCCGCTGTGTTTGTGTTTTATTTCGTCATTTTTTGCTTTGATTAAAAACGTTAAGCACATTAGAGTGATCATGTTTTAATTTAACTGTAATAAAAGCAAACAAGTGGACCTCATATTTCTATTAATGAACAACAAAATCAGCCCATTTATTTACCACTGGAGGTTTTACTGAAGGATCAAACAGTTAGAGGACAATTTACATCTGTTGATAACAGCGCTGCGTTTATAAAAACCTCTCAACGGGCTAAGTAACTCTATAGGAGGCTACTCCAGATGGCTGCTACTTAAATGCCGGCACCATGAACATATGCTGCACCCACCTGTCTGTAAGAGCAAAGCAGCAGGTTCAGGTACACCGTGTATAAAACCACACTTTAGCTTGTTAACATTATGAAACCACCAGAGTGACCGGCTGCAGTCAGCACTGCTGTACTATAGCAAAACCAAGTAACTGTGTTACCGTAATTCCTGAATTTATGTGACAAAACCTTAAAAACTGGACAATCTGCTTAATTGTAGAAATCTTTATACGTATTCTTCAAGTTCAACTCTCAACTCTCCATTATTTGCTTTTGGTTAAGCATGATTCAAATAATTTTTCATTTTTGGGCGATTTTTAAATCAATTTTAAGTTTTAATTTTACAAGTACTTTTTGTGGAAATATGTTGCAAAATTTAAAACTACACCATTTTATGTTTCAAAGTAAATTTCACAAAATTATTATTCAAACTTTTGTTTGATTTAGAGCAGGGGTCTCAAACTCGCGGCCAGGCAGCCACTTGTAGCCCACGTCACCCCTACTATTGACGTGAAGAAATATAATGCAATTTGGCCCTTGAAGTTACAAATCCTCCCTAACAAAAAAGTTTGTTGTCAAGTACAATGTTAAAATAAGTTCTTTAAAAAGAAAAAAGTTTAATATGAAGGAAATATGAGCAGAGAGTACAAACATGTTGAGGGATTGGCTGTGTTAGTTCAGTGAGAGAGTTATTTGTAAAGAAAACAATTTTCAGTAGCAGTCAAAAACTAATGTGTACACTTATGTCTGCATTTTTATTTTGTTAAATACAAAAAAAATTATAGCAGAAGTGCTGCCACGTGTCTGGCCAGAAAGTGAGTACCAATTTGTAGTTCAATGAAAGGCTTCAGTTAGTTAAGAGTGAGAAAAAAAAATTGCATTCACATTTTCAGTTTTGTCTTGTTATACAATATCTGAAAGTAAAAAACAAACAAACAAAACACTACGTTTTCAGAAATATTTGTGGGTATTTTCTTGTTTGTTTGTTTGGTTTTTTTGCATTACTTGAACACTAAAGTGGCCCTCCAGTGAGATGACAATGCCAGCAGTGGCCCACAGCTCATTTAAGTTTGAGACCCCTGGATTAGAGCATCATATTTGACAAATTTACATTTTAGTCTGATGATGGCGCTACATGACAGCAGAACTGCTGTAGAAGTTAAAATCAGCAGGTGTAACAAACTTCCTAGAAATGTACACATAACACACATATTCATAACTCAGGAAGCAAGTAAGTCAAGAAGTGTGGGCAGGAATACGCTGAGGCTGGCCTTCTACAAAATCATCTTATATGATTGTAACCGGAGTAGAAACTTTTACTATTTTAGGTTCATATGCAGCCCTGTGCCTGAATAAAGATGCATCATGTGACACGGCATCAATTCGTACCAAATAACTGAAACAGTGAAAAAATATCCTTTATTAAAAGTTATAAACCTACTTAAGTTACAGTGCAAAAGCTTGAGCAACAAATATACTTAAAGTACTGAAACTAAAACTGTTGATTCATTAATAAGTATATCACTTTAATGCTGCAACTATACCATCACTTCCATCTCACCAAAACAATATTTTCCAGTGACAGAAATCATAAAATCCAAACTAAAGGGTTATGAGACTGTGGCTATATGCATTTTATTTAAATAATCTATGATGGTAATAACATAAAGGAAGAGAGAGTCTCATTTACAGGTTGACTCCTTTGAGTATGTCTCCGTGCCTCTGGGCGAATTTCAGAAGGACAGATGTTTGTATTTGATTCTTAAGTCAAGTTTTCAAACTGCAAACACTTCTTAAAGCTCCTGGAGGGTAAAATGATAATAATAATAATAATAATAATAATAATGATAATAAAACAAAAGCTCCCAGATCCGTCAAACCGAGCAGCAGAGAGAGAGAAAAATAAAAACAAGAAGTGAAGAGAAAACTTTAACCATGTAGACTTCATTATGTTCCAGCTGCTGTCCTCCAGGTACAGACGCTTTGATCTCGAACTCAAACAGATCGTAAATGTTATGCAGCTCAATAACTCAATAACTCGACCCTGTGGTATTTAGGCAGCAGAACAACTAAGAACAACAACTACAAAGAAAGAAAATAAAAAATCCACGTCACGGCAGAGCTTCACCGTCGGGCACGTTTTCTACTTCTGTGCTCTGTGGGTCAGCTGGAAGGGTTTTCTTTTATACTGGAAGGTTCTGTACAGTCCTGACAGGACAACCAAACCAAGAGCAAATATTATGCCTGGTTTACACAAAGAGCCTTCAAAATGTATCAAGTTAAGTCGTCTTTGTTTAGATGCAAGAAGAATCTTATATAAATAAAAAAGTATAAATATGAATCCAAAGCAAAGAAGAACTACGGTATCCTCTAAATCAGCGCAGCACATGTTCAGCTGCTGAGACGCACTTAAGCATTCGGCTCGTTGCTGTTGCAGATTTGTTCTCACTGTTCTGGCAGACAGCGCTGCAAGCACAAAAATAAATATCCCCAACGACAGACAAACTCATAACAACTCTGCCTGGTTGGAAGTTGAACACAGAGAAAACAGCAGTGCAGGAGGCAGCAGCAACTGAAGTATATTTGGTGTGAGAGACAAAGGGAATGCAGACAGTTCTTCGCTTTAAAAGGAAAAAAACCTCCAACCCAGAGACACTCGCTGGGGGAGTTGCAGCAGATGGAAATCTGAACAAATCGATGTGAAATTAAAATGAGGCAGCGTCAGGCTCATTCACATTGAAGGTCAGCATTTATCAGCTGCAGTAATTAGTCATTTGTACATCAATTATAACCCAGATGAGCATATTAGTCTGTTTCTGTGACACACAGAAACTTTAAAGTTTAGGATGAACAGCTCCAACCATTCAGGAATATTTAATTGTCTTTATAGTCATCTGAAGGCATTTACTCTAATGTGACTGAAGAATAAAGGAAGGAAGGCTGCCTTTTTGTGATTAAAAAAAAAAAAGAAATCCACAGGTTTTTGAGTCCTCCGTGATGGTTCTGTCACTTTACACCACAATGAAAGGTGAACACAAAAACTCCAAATGGACACTGGAAAGCTTCTGGTGCCCAAAAAAAGTCCTTACTCAAAGAGTCTCAATTTTCATATTTAAATACCAATGGGGACAGAAGCATTTGCCCCCAATGAAAATGACTGCTTTTTTTAAAGCGCTTCACGAGTGCTATTACAGAAAGCTTTTGCATACACCCTGAATAACAGCCTGCAGGTGTTTTCTGAAGTTTTCAACAAGTCGCACACGTCTCCTGAGCAATCCCAGCTTGTTCTTCTTTTGGTGAATCTCTGAAGTGCCTCCATATTTAAAGGCCTTCTAGTATGAACCTTGGTCTTCAGTTCACCACACAGATTTTTAACTGGATTCAAGTTGCGGCTTTGTGCAGGCCGGCCAGTAATGTTCACTGTGGTCTTCTGGAGGTAGTTTTCACCAGGAGTGATGCATGTTTTGACTCATTGTCATGTTGGAATGCAAAGCGAGGACCCAGACCCAGTTTAGCTGGTGACAGCTTGAGGTTTTCTTTGAAAATCTTCACATAGCCTTCTTTCTTCATGATTCCTTCAACTTTTAGGACATCCCCAATTCCAGATGCACCGGAGCCTCCCCACAGCACGATACTCCCACCACTGTGTTTCACTGTAGGAACGCTGATCTTTAGGTTGTAGACTTCTTTCTCCAAACACAAGCAGCGTCTCTGTGACCAAAGAGCTCTAGTTTAGTCTAGTTTAGCTTCCAGTGTGAATAGTTTTCTCCAGGTTGTCCTTAGCACACTTCAGTCTGGATTAAGTACGTCTTCTTCTGCAGTACTGGTATTATTCTTGGTCTGCGACCTCACAGTCCATTTCCGTGGATAGTTTGAGTTATTATTTTTTTAGACTACAATTCCTGACTTGACTAAGTCGTTCATGGGTGTCAGTCAGATGGCAGTTGCTTTGGGGTCTTTGGACACATCTCTTACTAGAGTCTTTGTAATCTTTGTGGACTTCAACAATTCTTTTCCTTTTGTTTTTGGTATGGTACATTCTCAAGTAACAGCTCAAACCCTAGGTTAAGTTTTTATAGTATAATTTATGTTTTCTAAAGAACATTTTATTGTCATATCTATGTTTTTAAATCCAGTTTCTAAGATGGTTTTTGAAAGGTGAGCAGATAGTATTAAGTACTGTATAAAGTTGTTTTTTTTTTTTGGCATCTTTATGAATCATTGGCCAGCGGATATCCTTAGAATGGGCATTAGGAAAGCTCTGTCTGTAGTTTGGACTTTCTGTTTCTGAGCAGCAAAGATAGTTAAAACAGCTTGACCCACACAGGATTGACTGAGAGGCAGCACCAGTGCCGACTAAACTATAAATCAGGATTATTCTGAACTGTGAATCATGCAAAGCTACCCTAGAGTGCAGGTATATAAATACAGCGATCAGTTTAACCCTTTCAAGCACAGTGGTCACTACAGTGGACAGCTATTCAAAAGCTGTTTTCTTGTATTTGTGTCAGTGTTGATGGTATACTTGCACATAAACCACTACATTGGACACTGATGTGTCACTCCATACCCTGCCACCCACTGGTCCACCTAAGTGGACATTTGTGACTTTTCATTAATCGACCTACCAGTTCAAAAAAATGTCCGTAAAATAGTCCAAAATGTTCTTACAATCATTACGTTATCCAATTTCACCTCTAACACTCAGAAATTCATCACATTTGAGAAGCTAAAAGGAGTGGAAACATTTGGATTTTGAACATTTTTTGTAACACGATGTGTTCTTGCTCATGAAAAGCCCAACATCGTGGTCAGCATGTTTATTAGTTTCATATTTCTGCGTAGACACAGACAAATCAGCAATACAGTAATCTAAAGTTCCAACCCTGAGCTGAGTGGTAGCATTTAAAGGCAGTGACGCACTGCTGATGAACTAAATTAGTCATTTTGGTCTCAGCAGTTTGCTTTAATTAGCTTTTTGTCACTTTAATAGAAACAAACAAGAAATATGAATGTGAACAGCGATATTCAAATTAAGCAACTGAGCCGAGTTCAAGAAACAAAACAGAACAGCAGGTGAAGCACATTTATTTTGATCATGTTTGTTTCTCCTCTTGTGCTATGCGAGGGGGGGGGCGACTGGAAACTGAATGGAGTTTGGTGCGGCGGTGGTGAATTTGTATGCGAGCAGTATTTTCACGCACTGCTGCTTCTTTAGGGAGATGGTTTCCCTGCATCACACTAGAGAAGGGCCGCGTGCTTTTACTTTGTTAGAAACCTTTTAATGTTTCTGGGATTTGATCTCCAGGGTTTGAAGCACTTGTGTCAAACAGTGTTCGGTGTTGCCTCAGAGACTTTGAGAAGGTTTCCACGCAGTGTCTGCAGGTATAACTACACCAGACTGAACAGTTTTTTTTAAAGCTTCCTAAAGTTGAACTAAGATGCTTTAAGACTGAAGATCAGGAGACAAATCTACAGCATTTCTAATAGCAAACTAGTGTACAGATAAGGCACATGTTAGCCGTTACCATATGTGGGTTCTGATGCACATTATGCTATGAAGTCTGAGCTCTATGTAAAGGAGCCCTCTGGTGTTTTCAGGGGGATTTATCGGTGCATTACTGAGCTTTGTTAATCGTCACTGTCTTAAATTATCAGAGGATGGAAAAGCCTGAAACAAGCTACAGAAACATCTTGCGCTTCAGCTGCCTGCTGCCGTGTGAATAATACAAGCAAGGTGAGGCGTCTATCTACTGACCTATTTCTTTTTATCCATCTGAGGCGACACCAGAACACACGATTAACTTACTAGTAGACAATCCCCACACTCTTATTTCGAAAGTGCTGACTAGCACCTAGTACTTCCATGCGTTTCCTGACCATTAGTTAGAGGAAGGTCTTGACGTACCCGGTAGGTAAAATGGACCTGAGACGTTCCAGATCGTTCTCCTTCAACTGTTATCTCCACTGGTCCGCTGTTGGTCCTTTCAAACGGGAGGTCCTGTGGTGGGTTTCGCTTCGCAGGGCCGATCTCACACACCACACTGCCGACAGAGAACAACAGAGGCTGCGGTTCAGAAAACAGATGGAGGCACTGAATTCAAATAACTCAGTGCCCCTCTTGAATCACCCCCTTAATTGTTCATTACTTATGGAGATTACTTGTATGCAAGTAATCTAGTTTTGGGTCAGGCTAATAGATCAAAGCCTTCACCTACGGGGCAGTGCCTGGTACAATCAACCAAATAACCAAGATGACGTGCAGAAATACTGAGGTTGCACCTTTTTATAGATTTTTATCTGTAGCTATTAATTCATGTCAGCACACTGCCACAGGTGCGTGTGAAAGAGCTTCAGCTTAATGTGTAAAAGCAACAGGTGTGCTTCTATCTGCATGTTAACGAGGCCGGCGTCGCTCCTGTTAGACTACCTGGTCGAGACGGAGTATCTGTGCTCCTGGTGAATGCAGTCCACTCCAGCCACTGTGATCTTTTTGATGTCTTCCTTCTTTATTCCCATGTTGGAGCCTTTGATGGTCACTGAGATCCGGCCATTCAGAGGGCCGTACCGAGGGCTGATCTGGAGAAAGAAAGAAAAGACTGTTTGATATCATAGATCATAGCAGGAGAGCTGAAATTCCAAAAACTGCAATAATACCAGAGTTATCTTTTCTGTCAATCAGTGACACGAGCTGTGGGTAGAAACAGGTTTGAAATGTCCTTACAGAATACTGCACAATAATCGAATATTAACAATTTTGGCTTCCTACAATTAAGCAAACCCTACTGAGTGATAATGAAAATGCAAAGCGTTGCCCAAATCACCGAATGATGGCACGCCTGCATGTGCCACTCACAGCACATCAGTTTCTGCTTGGCCAAAGTGTCCAACAAATGAAGGCTACAGGGATGCTTCAGGTGAACTTGAATGCTAATTGGAATGCAGCACAGTGTAAAGTGAAAACAGTTCTGTGCTGGTTTTATTTTAATGATAAGTGACATACCGAACAATGAATATGTCAATTTTTTAAAACAAATATTCTATTAAATGCACTAGATGCTTTGAAATATTTCACAATTTCAGGCATTAATCATTTTTTCAAATATTTCAGATTTAATACAGAAAATATTTTTATAATTCTGGACTTTTTGGGGTTTTCTCTCTGTACTACGACTTTATGAATTAAAGGGGAAAAAATCTGAAAATGGGAAAAATACAAAGAAAGGGGAAAAAAAGCAAATTGTAAATATTTCTGTTTCCAACGTTATGACATTAATGTATAAATATTCATAAAGATGTTGAAGTACAGCCTGTGAAAACACATCTTCTGAAATAAAGGCTCTGCATATCTGCTTCAATTAAGGCCATCGCATCTTCAATTTGACGTGACTGCACGACGTATAAGACCAAATTCATCTTGTATATATTCACCTCCCTGTCGTCCTCAGCAAAGCCAAACTCTGCTGCGGAAATAACTAACTTCTTCTGGCATAATCAGCCGCAGCCCAAAGGAAATCAAGACGGGGCCTGAAATAAATGACTGATGTTCCAGAGAAAATAGGAAACATACTGAAGCCGTGCAGCCAAGGAGGAGACGAACAGCGAATACAATATGGGAGGGAAAAAATTAGCTCAGTGACAAAGAGAGAAGAGATGGATTTGTGGAAAGCTGTCTGGATCTGATCTAAGGATGCAAGTGAATTGTTAAACTTAGCGTTAGTAATGACCTGAGCCAATGATATGGATTTCTAAGACCATTCACACAGATGTAGGTGAGGGTTGGTGGATTCTTGCTTTGTTTTCCTTGATGTACAACTAAAAAAAATCCTGAAGAACAAAATGTGTTTGATACTGAACAAAATAAACAAAAAACAAAAAAACGTTTAATGATTTAGGACACGGGTGTCTAACTCCAGGCCTCAAGGGCCGGTGTCCTGCAGGTTTTAGATGCGTCCTTGATCCATCACAGCTGATTTAAATGGCTAAATTACCTCCTCAACATGTCTTGAAGTTCTCCAGAGGCCTGGTAATGAACTAATCATTGATTCAGGTGTGTTGACCCAGGGTGAGATCTAAAACCTGCAGGACACCGGCCCTTGAGGCCTGGAGTTGGACACCCCTGGTTTAGGAAGATGACCGACTGCCATCTCTCTCAGACAGACTGGCGAAAGGTTGCAAAGAATTGCTGTCTAATTTCTAAACCACGCAGATTGATTGCAATGTGCTGGCAATCAACTCTTTGCAAAAAGGGATTCAACTCAGCTGGATGCCAACTAGTTATTGGTTATTACTCCTAAGTAAAAGCAAGCCTGCCAAGTGCCTATTTTCCAGTTAAACTGGTACTTAATGTAAGTAGTAGCAGAATTTCTATGTACGTAGCTGCACACAGATTTGAAGTTTTTGCCAATTTATCACAGTTAATGGGCGTATTAACACAAACAGACTGCATGCGATTGCCAGATTGGCCCCATTCAACAGCAAACTGAGAGCAGACCGACTGTCTGACTGCTGTTTGATCGCCATCTTGATGTGGCAAAGCTGCTTTGAGCTGACTCTGAGTGGCCACAGACCCGATCCCCATCTTTGAAGTAACTATTTCAAAGGCAACGAGGTGGTAACTTCATAATTCTGGTCGTGCTGCTCTAGTGTGACTGTAATGCATCTCACCCATTTAAACTGCAGCAAAGATAAAAATGTGTATTATTAATTGCGTGGCTAACTTAAATGACCTCAATTAATTCAAGTGATTGGAGTCGACCTATGATCGTGAAGTGAAGTTAAATGCGCTAACTGCCAATTAATTAATCTGTACTCCAGCTTTAGTGTCTTATTTAATACTAATTAGCAGGTATTTGTTTCTCTGTGTTGCACAAATACAGTCTGTGGATCCAGCTTGCTAACCACGCTAGCTGATAACGTAACACTACATTTCTTTAAAGATGATGGTGATGGCCATCAGGCTAAAACTGAGAAACTTTTGGGGTTTGCACCAAAAACTTGGACTCTTTGCTGACCAAGTAAGAGCACTCACAAAAATATGTTAGTGAGCGAATCAGATTGTGCAAGGTGACAAAAATCAAACAGATCCATGTAAAATCATTCTTGTCCTCTGTCATCCATATGATTGCTTTCTATGTATGTATTTATTTTTTTCTGCAGCCACAGCACATTTCAAAGCTGGTTGCAGTTTTCCCACTGCACTTTTTTCTACAAAGGACAACTTCACATGAACGACGGTGTGATTTATGTCAGTAGGTTTTTCTTGTCTTCTGTTACGATGAGAAGGAAAATGCAATACTGGCTCTATTCAAGGTGCTACTCGCAGATCTTCTCCTGGATTTCTGCTTCTGTTGAATGACACAGCCACATCACAGCTCTGCGGTTTAATCTCTGAAATGCTGTGAGGCCACTCTCTGGTTCAGTGCAGATTATAAATGGAACATGGTGCAGTTCTTGTTCAAGTCTTTGTGGTTGTTATATTTGTGTGAAACTAAAGAATAAGAGATTCTTTGTGCAGATTTTTACTCAGCCCCAGGAATTCTCACCCAAAACTGGGATATCTGAACATGATAAAGCTCTCGCTTTTTACCTAACATTTTACCTGTGATTTTGCTGAATGACGAACAGAAAAATGTAGTGCTTTGCCCCCCAAAACATTGACAAATACAACAAGAAATCATCCAGCCTAAAAAGAAGATGCAGATACAAATGGCAGAAACTAGCTTCATTTGTTGGGTGTCTGGACTCAGCCTTAGAGAGCTCAGATATCTGGAGGGGTCTCAGAGTATGGTTGCAGGCCTTTCACATAAAAAGCAGCTGGGAGAGGTGGTTCAGACATCTAACTGAATGTAAAGAGAACTTGGGATAGATCCAAAATTTGCCTAAGATGCTTCAGGATCAACTTGAAAACATCTGAAGTAAACGATTCCAAATCGGATAAACAGAAGAAAATGGATGGAAGGACGGATGAATCACATTGTCATAGTCTTATAGAAGAGTAAAGGTTACCGCACACACATTTCACTCATTCAAACCAGTCAGGCTCCCAAACATAGAACCAATCCTGTCCATAAAGAAGTTCCAACAGTGTTTCCCACCGACATGTCAGAGGTCGTAGGTTTGTTTTTATGACTCACATCAGTGATTTCCGGGTTGGGGCACTGCGCTGGCTGTGGTGAACGGCAGAGTTCCCGGTAAACACAGCTGTGTGAGGCGGCGCACCAAACACACTGGTACTTGGAGTCGGCATGTTTACACAGGCTGCAGTCCTCTCTTCCCACTGAGCAGCTATACAGTACAACTGTTGGGGAGACGGCGGCAAGAAAAGGAGAGCAAGATGAAGAAGAAGATGGAGAAGAGAGGGTGAAGCTAATTATCATAATGCAACTGGAAGTGAATTTGAAATGAGCGAAGGTGACACTAAAAACAGCGTGATAACTGCACTTTCACACTTCATCCTGATTTATGTGCGATTGTGAAGTGTCTGTGTTGGTGAAATACCAACCTGTCAGGGTGCTGTCAATCTTCCTCTCAGTGTCTCTGTCCTTGATGTGGAAGGATACGTTCACCTCCTGCTGCTCGTCGTATTCAAACTGCACACACAGACACACGTCCATGTTTCCATCATTTCAGAGGACATTTCATTAACTAAAAAATATGTTTCTGGAGACCAAAACCACTGCCCATCTTATCCAAACCGTAATCATAGTTTTAACAAAAAAGAATTAATGACTTACATTAAGAGAATCTAAAGTCCCGGTGGCGTTGTGGTGGTGGTGGTGTCTTGGAAGAACATATATACCGCAGCTTTAATCTAATACAACTACCTCATGGACTCAATATATAAAGGATGGACTTGGACACCATGGCGACATTCTACATTTGGTTTGTGGAGAGTTTCGAAGCCAATAGTTCTGCGTTTTGGTTTCTTTGATTTTGAACCTGGCTCATACATTAGCAACTTGTCAATTATAAGCTAGCCAAACCCTAAAATATACAGTACAGTACTGTGCAGGAGTCCCGAGCCACCCTTCATTTCTTTATATGTTGCTAGAAAAATGGGACATGGGCGGAGTGATTTATTGAAACATGTAAACAAATACAGCGTAAGAAAACACAATTCTAACAAAGTCAATAAAAGTCAATATTTGGCGTGAGCACCTTTATTCTGCAGCACAGTCTGAACTCTCTCAGGCAGCTTTCTGCAATTTTTAAAAATAGTTTTCAGGAACAGTTCTGCAGGCTTCCTGAAGGACATTCAAAGCTCTTCTTTGGATGTTTCTGCCTTTTGTTCTGTTCCTTCTCAGGATGATCACACACACTGCTTCAATAATGTTGAGGCCAGTCCACGACTGATAATGTTCCACTGTGTGTTTGTCTACCCAGGTATGCTTTCACTACATCAGCAGTGTGTTTGGGATCATTGGTATGTTGAAAAACAAAGCTGTTGCCACTCAGATGTTTTCCAGATGGTGAATTAAAATCTGATGGTGCTTTTCTGTGTTCATAATGCCATCAATTGTGACAAGATCCCCAACACCACTGGCTAAAATAAAGCCCCAAACCACGACAGAACCTCCACTGTGTTTTACTGTAGAAACTCACTGTTGTGCCTCTCTCCTGACCTTCTCACCAAAAATATAAAATTTCTGTTGATTTTCAGCCCAATTCTTGTGTAATCTGGCATACCTCAGCCTTTTCTCCTTGTTTCACATTGACAACTGTCCTTCCACTGAGACCGTTCTAATGAGGCTTCAATGAACAGTAGACGGATCATCTGAAGGTCCAGATGTTTCTCTCAGGTCCTGTGTCAGGACTGCAGGATTTTTTTTCCCAGTTTCTGAAGAACATGACTTTCAGATACGGTTCATCTGATGTAGATAGCTTCTGCTTCACCAGTTCTTTGGGAAGTTGGTGCAAAAATACAATTATGTGCCTATCAAACTGTTATCTTTGTCATTTTTCATAAATTCAACGAAAGAAATACGAAGAAATGATTGTTACTAGCAGCAGGTACAATGACTGGACTAAAAATGAGTGAAAAAGCAGCCAATGCCCTTCAGAAAGCCTGGAGAACTACTGCTCGAGACCACTTGAAAAAAAAAAAAAAAATCACGAAAAACTGGCTCCTTGAAATAACAATATAAAGAAATGACAGGTGCCCAAGACTTCTGCACAGCACTGTACCCTGTTTTATTTCCTGTTTTATTCAAAACATATGCATAATAATTTACGAAATTAACACAATGACACATGATGTTTGTTGAGGTCAAAGAGATTAGTACAGTTCTTTTCTCTCACACTGCCATATACAACGAACAACAGAGCAGTCGCCTCCAGCTGACTGCTAGAAAGAATGAAGGCTCAAGATACTTGTCCAGTTGTTTCATTTTTCAGGTGGCAGTTACATCCATCTCTGATATAGTCTGATTCCACATCTGCTTTAATAACACAGGAAATACAGCACAGCACTAACTGGGGCAAGCGTCTGATTTAAGAGACATTTTAAACACATTTCGCTGACATTTAAAATGAAAAAATAATGTGCAAAGGAACACTTTTGTATTGCACAGTAAGTACTTCCCTTCACTACTTATCAAAATTCCCCACTGACATTATGCAAAAAGCAGTGTGACAGTGTTATCCAATGTTATGTCCATTGCATCATCTTCTGGAGCTTTCACTTGCTCTAGCATGCAGAACTCTTTAGTACAGCTTTAAAAGTGCAGTACGGGAGGCGGCGAGGTTTTATATTTACGTGACGCCTACAGGTCCTTAAATGACAAACTGTCAGGCAATTGCTCCCAGAGTTTGTCCTCAACTTGATGCAGTTTGATCAGATTACTTATAACACCAGGGAGACGGTGCTGCCTTACATGTTAAACTCAAGGAACAGAGATTAAATGAAAGACTTCAGCATGAGTGACTGGAGCCCGACACCTTTACAAGGTGTGCGCTGATGTGAATCCACCTTATGCTCTCCTTTTTTTAAAAAATGCATGTCCCCACAACACGAGTAACACAATTAGACAGACAGACACACACACACTTCCCCTCAGGTCTGCATTAACACAGAGCAACAAAACCTTCCTCCCTATTTTGGAACTCCACACTAAATTACCTCGCCTCTATCCAACTGTGAAGGTCAGCACACACAATGAAAAAAGCAAAAGCACACACACACACACACACACACACACACACCACTGTAGCCATAAATCAAGACAAGTTTTCTTCAGGATATGTGAAAAAAAAATGGGGAAAAAACTAAAAGAAGAGAAAAAAAGTATCATGTAGAGACAAATACCAGAGATAATGAGAGGAAAACCTGCAGTGACACACACAAACATGAAAGCACACCCCCACACAGACACACACACAAACACACACACACTCTTTAACTGCATATTGGCAGACTTGGACTCGGCATGAGGCAAGGATCAATGGAGGCAGAAAAGAGGAAAAACTGGGGGGGTGTACGAGAGAGATGCAAGCAAAAAGTCACTGAAACAAACACACACACCTGCGGTTCAGTGACTCAGGGAAAATAATTATACATCTCTGTAGTCCATAAGGGGGCGCCATTGTACACACATCTGTTTGACAGCACAATCCGTGTGTGCTCAACAAAACTGAAAACAGCTGATGAAACACATAAAACTAAACACAAGCACAACATTTCAGAAGCAATGAACTAAACTTAGAGCTGCGCTCGAAACACTTTCTGACTCCCAGTCATGTTCATTTACTCACAAATTAACCGCTAACGATGCACTAATTGTCTAATTATCATTAATGATACACTCCCTGATTTTTCTATAGCTTTAGGCAGCGATGGCAAGCTTGAAAACATAAACAGAGAGTCGAGAAGCGGAGAGAGATTTCAGTCTTTCTGGAGGCTGCTAATGGACGCAGCACAAGAATCAGAATGGGTTTTTTTTTTAAAGTGGGTTTTAATTTGTGTACGTTAGCAAAGAGACAGAAACAGCAGCGTTGCTGCTCACATACAGAGACTGCTTTCTGTTTTTATCTCGTCAGCTGATCCTTTCCTGTTCAGCACTTCTTTTTATCTTTTATTCCCATGCCCTTTTTAAAGACTTTCAGTGGTTTCATAGTAGAGACTTTACTGAGTGCTCGGATTATGTACAGCACTGTGCAAAAGTCTTATCCTAAGACTTTTGACTTCTAAGAAGTCAGACCTTTCTTGGAAGGTCTTAAAGTGGTCTTGATCAATAGTTCCCAATGCTTTCTAAAGGTCATTTAGACATTGGCTGCTTTTGTACTCATTATTAATCCAGTCCTTGTACCTGACCATTTTCAGAGGAATATTTTGGTTCGTTAAGCCTCTTAACACTGACCTGTCAATCACTCAAGCAGCCTGTCAAAAAACAAACTGCGATTTGTTCCCATCGCTTTAGTTGAAACTACTAAAAATGTCACATACAACACAGTCTGACAGGCACAACCTATTAGGCAAAAATTTCTCATCCTGGTGTGCTGCGTGTGTGTCCTTAAAAAAAAAAAAATCTGAGGAAAGTGGACAAGTGGAGGACAAAAGAAGAAGTGGCAGGCCTAAAAAACTAGCATATGGATAGTATCTGAAGAATCCAGCACAACCTGACAGAGGTCCTGACAAATGTCTGCACCCAGGATTATTTCCAGTTCTACATTTTTATTCGTGGACTCTACCTGAGTGACTTTATGTGATTCATATTTCTAAATAATGCACCTTGTTGCCGATCTTCTGTCTTTTTCTACTCATATTTCTTCAGGAAATGATGCTGAGCGTTGCTGCCGTAATGTTTCGTGCTGTAAATGTTATAAATACAGAGAAGCGGGTGGAAAATATCACTATGTCAACTAAGGTTAAAAACAGAACAGAGCTTTGCAGTCACGAGGGTGAAATGACATGGCTGCATTGAGAAATGCTGTTCACCCTGCTCTCTGCTCAACATGTTCTCTTGATCCACTTTAACTCTTCCTTTATTAAAGCTTTCCGCATCTCTGAAGTCAAATTTAATTAAAGATAATCCTGAAAGCTGGAAATACAGCACGCCAAAACGAGGACAGCGTCAGTGCAAGTCGAGTTACACTGCAACATTCACTTCACTCCGAGCATTCAAATAAAGCAACTATTACCTGTATTTCTAGAGCTTTTTCTGAAACCTACATTATAAAAGGTTGTTAACAACTCCAAAAGTAGCACTGCTGTATGATTACCTAATCTTAGCATATCTGCATGTTAGCAGCAGTCATTCAGTGATGATCTCCGTTCAGTCATGCTGACCGTCTGATGGAGCGTTCCTTTAAATAGGAACGCTCCATCCCTTTCAGGGAGGATCCTTCAGTGTATCCTCTGCTAAAGGAAGCCCTAAGGCCTTAGAGGCCTCAGAGAATCAAGCCAGCTCGTATTATGGCTTCCACACAGATCAGTGTTCATCCGAGTCTTCTTTCAGATGTTTCACCTCCCATCCAAGAGCCGTCTTCAAGAGTAAAAGAGGCCATCTGCATCCACGTGGACCGACCATCAGAGAACAGTAATGGCCTATGACACCAACTATCAGCCACCTTGACACCCCTTGAGATTCAGACGCTGAGAATGGCATGAGGACAGGGTGGGGCAACGAGTCTCAGGACCACCTCTGAGGTGACAGCCTGACTAGTGGTTTAACACCTGGTAACCTTTTAGAACTGAAGAAGTCTTCTGGATAAGAGGTGAAGCGTCATGAACCTTCAATTCGCCCTCAACTGGTAGTTCAGTGATTAAGAAAGCCTGATGAAAACTCTGACAACCTTTAACGTCACCTTTCCTCTCATTAGATGACTTTGTGTGTTAACGTTCACAGCTGTGTGTCTGAGATGACCACATTAGACGGAGCAGTCTAAAGTCTGTGATTGGATCACAGGGATTACTTGTACATACACTGACCTCATTATGACCCCCAACTGGTCATGATGACTGCCACTCCCTGAGCCTGGTTCTACTGGAGGCATCCTCCTGTTAAAAGGGAGTTTTTCCTTCCCACTATCACCAAGTGCTTGCTCACAGGGGGTCGTCTGGTTGTTGGGGTTTTCTCATTATTATTATATTTGCTAAGATATGCTAGGGGTCTTCATCTTACAATATAAAGCACTCGGAGGTGATGAGTGCTGTAATATGGCACTATGTAAATAAAACTGAAACTGAAAACCTTGGTCTTGTTTAACATGAGCATGGGTTAACAGGTCTGCTTTAAGTATGTAAATCTGCACTGAAACCAGAATATTTGTCTTGTTTGGGCTCAAGGTATTTAATCTTTATCCCAACTTTTAACAAGGTTGTCCCCTCCTCCTCCTCGTTATACTGACCTTATATCCTCTGAATCTGAACTTTGATGTCTCCTCCTGTGTCACCTCCTGCTCGCTGTGCTTCATCAGCTCAGTCCCGATCAAAAATGTCCGGTCCTGGAGAGAGAGAGACACACACACACACACTTGAGAGAAATGATCACACAGATGATGTTGATGACAATATTTGGATGTTTATGAAGCAGTAAGTCAGCAGCTCTGACTGATCTCACCATGTAGCTGTCCAGGTTTCTTCCCTGGAAGCTGATGGGGATCTGGTAGCCCACAGGGATCAACGCCGGCTCCGGAGACTCAAACTGAGGACAACTGTCAGACTACATAACAGAAAGAGAAGCAGGAGCAGAAATACTAACCTCAGCAGCTAACAGCACAGTTCACACCTTCAAATACAATGCAAGTACACATGGGGAATAAAAACACTTCAGGCAACGCTGTGAATTGTCCATCCTCAAATCAAATCATCATAGCTCACTGTGAAACACTTCAGACACTTAATAACTCATCAATATAAACAGAGAAAACGTTCAATTTCTTTGTTAATATTTGATTTTAATGATGAGTTTTGGCCACTGTATACTCTTAGTAACTTTCCTAGGTATACTTGTTCAAATGCACGTTAAAGCAAATATCCCATCAGCCAGTTATAGTGCATTTAAGTATGTATACACAGTCAAGTTGACCTGCTGGGATTTTGCTGGGCCCTTTACTACCAACTAAGCATCATCTAAACACCACAACCTACCATGTCTGTCCCTTCAGGTGGACGGACATGTGCACCCCATCTACTAAAGGCTGCTTCCATGCACCATGTCACAAAACTCAGATCACCTCAAACTCTCTCTAAGGAGTGTTTCTAGCTCCTTGATGAATCTGTGCTTGAAGAATCAAAACAGGTCTAAAAGGCCAAAAAAAGCTGCAGATTATTATTTTATTACCTGTTGGGGTTTGATTATGTAATCTCCATTCACATTGTTGTCGTCGTCACTGCAGCTGTGAGTCTGAGCATCCCACTGACAGCCCCACTTACTGGTCACACACGCTATACACCTAAAAACACAATGAGAAGTGTGTGCCATCGAACGTGCTTTGATACTTTTTCGCTATACACGCATGTATATATGGGGGAGCGGAGGATTATCCATCTTACGGTGTGTTTTGGTTCTTCCTGACGGTGGCAGCACAGTTGTAGAAGTTGTACTTTCCTGACGTCACCTCGATCGAATTCACGACAATCCTCATGGGAACTGACACAAAGTCTATACACACACACATTAAAATTAATAGGAAAAACAACACCAACAAAATATTAACTGTTAAAGGAGCAGTTTACCAAGAGTCAAACAAAGAAAGTTGACATGGCTAACTTTGGTCAACAGTAATAAAATTCCAGCTCCTATCAACTCTGAAACAAAGTGTTTATCAGACGTTATTGTATGATACACACGTGAGAGTAGTATGTGCTAATATTTTCATCTTTATATTATTCACATTTCAAGAGTGTGAAATAAAAATAAATACTAGCATTGCATTCACCTCTTTGTTGTATTTTGATACAAAATGTAAAAAAGTGTTGACTTTACTGTTAATATTCTTTTTTCCTGTTAATTATTTCTCTATTTATTTCTGTTATACTACATTAATAAATGGCCTAATAACCTTAGCCAGGCTAACACCAATATGTGGCACAAAATACAGGTCACTTACGGCTACTAATGTTAGGCGGCAATGTCTTTTAAAAGGGCAAACTGCAACATCTACATTTTATATTTAAAGGTTTTTTTTAAAACAACGCTCACTGTCAACCTCCTGGAGCACACAGATGATAACAGTCACACAGTTACCCTCTTTTTAATATAAATACAGGCAGAACTTATTGTACACCTGAGTAAAAATACAATAGGATTTTAAAATAGTTAGGTTGAGGTAGTTCCAGTCTCGCTGAGAGGAAGCCAAATACAGTTACACAGCACCTTTCACCAACAAGGCAGTTCAAAGACATTAAAATGCATGAGTATGAGATGTAAACAAACAGGAGGCAATAGAAAAGGAGATACACAGTGTGTTATTAGGATTTAAGACGAGCCAAATAAAAAAAGAAGAAAAACAATAAGAAAAATACATCAAACAGGAGAATAAAGATAACAGTCCAGCCCAAAATATGAATGAATACTCCCAAATCTAATTAAACAACAGGAGGAGTTGGAGAGCGTGTTCCATGCTTGTGGACCTGGATCATGATCCAGCTTTGGATAGCTCGAGTAAATGGTGCAATGACTCAAACTTAGCACTAATTACCAGATATCAGTGTGTCTGTTCACTTTACACATGCATCTTTCTAACCAAGGTAATACCGTAGCTTTTCCACATTCTCAACGCTATGTTACTGCTAAGGATTTTTCCAGGTGCTGAGTTTTATATGAATTTGTATTTGAAGACTGTGGTTCTTTTAGAATATTAACATGATTGTGGATTCTAGTTTATGCTTATATGTGTATTTATGATGTGTAATTGAGCGACAGTCCACTCCAATCCAATCCAAAGTCCACATACTGAAAACAAACTGTCTGTGCATCCCTCATGTGTTTACGTACCCTGCTGGTCAGGAGTGGGTGGGATTTCCACAGGGTCAGGCAGCGAACAAGTAACCTCCCCGCCATGTTTCACGGCTCCGGTAACGAAAGAGCCAAAAACGCACTGCAAGTCATCGGACGGCCTCAGTGCAGGGAGAGCGGGTATGCTGATGTCCACCTGGAGACAGAGTGCACAAATTAAAGGAGTTATGAGGCACAATAAGGGAGAAAGAGAGAGGAGGGTTAGAGATGAACCCGAGAAGGAAAATGAAAGCAGAGAAGTAATTATATTTCACCTCACACCTCAACTCGCTGCGGGGAGATAAAGAAACACGAGAGGTGTGAGCCACTGGTAGACAGAGAAAAGGGAGTGTGCTTTCTGTGTACGAGTATGAATTACAGAATAAGACAGGGTGTGACAGAGTAATTAAGATAGGAGCCGCAGTATGCATGCACTGTGCAAAGGTTTGAGGCAGTTTCAAGCATCATCACGCAGAGGACTGACCTGATGAATTCACTGTATTATTAACAGCAGACCTAAGTCTTATATCTTTTTAAATTCTCCTCTAGGAAATGGTGGCAATGCATTTTTATAAAGTTAAACATGACTTTGTAATATAGTTGTCATATTTTTATTTCATCTGGACATTCACCTGTTTTATTAAAAAAAGAAAAAAACCCAGTGGTAATATTTGTTTTTGTTAGTTTGGCTAATCAACATTGAACACATTGAGCAAAAAGATTTATATGATGGTATAGATAATCCAGTTCAGAGATGCACTGCTGCTCAACAACTAAGAAAAACATGCACAACACAGCAACAGTTTGGTAACCAGGGGACCATCCGGGCCTCCCCCTCTGATCTGCAAAGCACCAGAGCCCTACAGCTCCTGCTGCGCGTGGTGAGCCCACAGGAGGGCAGCGTCTGCAGTCGCTGATTACTTCTGGATCTGCGTTCCTAATCCCGCCTAAGGCTATGAGCTACGGGTAGCTACTGAAAGAGCAAGATGGTGGATGTAAGAGGATGAAATGAGTTTCATCCAAAGGAAAGGAAGTCCAACCAGGGCAGAGCCAGGAAGGAGACTCTGGAGGGATGAAGACTCTGCTTTCTTTAAAGTTTCGGTATAACCCCAGAAGAAGTGGAGGAGACTGCTGCTGCCCTTGCGACCAGGACCTGGTCAGGGCCATTAATTATACTTGGCTGGATACTCAACTCCATGGAAGAGTTCAACTCAGGATTCTTTAAGTGCCACACCTCTCTCTTATAGTGTCTCAAAGACTTAAAGGCCTTGAACTGTAATTTCAAACTTCAAAATCCAGGTTTTTCTATATTTGGTCATGAAATCCTCAGAAACTTATAACAGGGACTCATTCTGGATGACCTCCAGCATTAATATGGCCTGAGAGACTCTGAGATTGATGAAGTCACTTGGATTAGGGACTAAATGTTTTTCCCACAGAAATCGCTACGTCCAGATGAACAGAATCAACTTTTTGGGATTTCCTTACCTGGATGATTGAGCAAGCATCAAGACACATTCTAAGCTTGTAATTCCTTATTATCAGGTTGTTCTTAAAGCTCCATGAAAAGCCTTCAGTGTATCCAAAACACTGCAGCAGGACTGCAAACAGGAAAAGAGAGAGCCTATTTCTCCCATATTAGCTTCTCTTCATTGTCTCCCTGTTAAACCCAGAGTTGTATTTTAAATCTTTTTCCTTGCCAAATTGTAAAGAGCTGATGTTATCATATTATTCCAGCTAGACAGAGCACGTCACTCTCACTCTCCTGTCAGTCTTCATACCATCCATCTTCTGCCAGTTTGTGTTCAGGTGACATAAACTCGTGGCTTCAAACATTGCTTTTTGATCTCGTTGGTATGCTGCTATAGCCTCAGGCTATCATGGACTTCACCCTTTCATTTATCCATGCTTTTATATACCACTAAAGGCACTTTCAGCTGTTTCTTCATTTACCAAAGGGTCGCCACACAGGATTTGATTTGGCACAAATTTTACACCAGATGCAGCCCTCCGGTTTATCCAGGTTTGGTACCTGTTCTAAGACAACACCAGCTTGTGACCCCCAAAGTCTGGGTTTCAAAGAGGGAAACTTTCACCTGTGTGTGTTAACCATGTTACCATTTATATTCCATAATTAACCATTTACTACTCTCTGCTGTAGATTGGGCCCTGTATGCTTCTGTAGGTACCCTTGGCAGGTCTCTGGAGCTGCAAATTACTGCTCCCATAAAGCTGCAAGGTGTTTGTTATATCCCAGTAACACCAGCAGAAACTCTGCCATTCAGCTGTATTTGTGTTTGTGCCCATCTGATTAGCATAAGTCCATCTCAACAGACACCTAACCTCGAGATTCTGGTTGTGCTGGAAGTTTCTTCCTGTTAAAAGAGAGTTCTTCCTCCCCACTGTTGTCAAGTGCTTGCTCAAACGGATCCTTGGGTTTTTCTCTCTAATACTGTGCAGTCTTGTCCTTACTATGCCCTCCCATCCTCTTAATTAAATATTTTTTCTAATGAATATTTCAATAATAATTTCATTCAGTACCGCTAAAATTAGCTCAGCGGTTACGTGACTGCAACAATGTTTGGGTATATTTTTTGTCTTCTCTTTCTCAGTTTGGAAGAGAAGAAGAGACCGTGACGTGTCTGACTCTCTGTATATACATGTGAGTTTTTGTCTGTGAGTGTTGCGGTGATAATTGCTATTCATTGGCACTGTTCAAACATCAGCTCCTCATTACTCTGTGCTGACCTCAACTGATTTAAATTTTGCTGCTGAAGTTTTAATTTCAAACTTTTTGATCTTAGCAAAACTATCGGACCAGAGAAGCCCCTGAACGAAGTCACCTGGGACGCTCTCTTCTTTTTAAGTATGTAAAACCTCGAGAAGAAAGTTTTCCCTTCTTTTAAAGCTAAAATCCAATTGTCTTATCAGGTTCAAATCACAAACTAGGGGCTGCAACGGAGGCGATAGCACCAAATTTCCCAATTAAGATGCAACAGATTTATCTGTCTGGTCTCAGAAGATTGTTTGCCGGGGTTTAACATACAGAGTCTTCTGATCAGAGGAATATGAGCTCAACTCCTTTCCACCAGAAACTCACGTCACCTCAAAAGGATTCTGACGTTCAAATTAAAATACTGAAGCAAAGAGCAACGTTTGACACCTTTTCAATTTGCAGATCAGAGTTTCTGATTGTATGTGCGACTTTACGAGACTACAGCAGCGCTATCTGAAGCACATAATTAATTAAAATCAGATATGGGCAGGGCTGCAGACGTGACCTGAACTTGACTGCAGACCTAACTCTCCAAAGACTTAATACTTAATGAAAAAAATTACAGACCTGAAAATCTGAAAAAGATAACAGCAGACGGGCTTAGAGTAGAAACACATGTTTAGGAAGTGCAAGCTGTTATTGTGCCATCATCTTCTTGCTCCATAATTACCTTTGCTGGTTTGATAATCCCCAAATTCACTCTATTTCTAAAAAGGCCTTAACTGTAATACTTAATTAAAAGCACGACCTTCCTATAGGATCTAAGTCAGAAGGAGCATTTAAGTAAGCCTGAAAACATAAGAAACAGGAGCTCACAGTGATGTGTTTTACTCCCTAGTCTAACCTCCTTCCTATGATTTGTTTGCAGTATAAAGATGTCACACATCCTTGATTGGAGCAAATGTTGCCAATGAACACAATCAGGGCAGCAATTACTTTTCCTCCAAAACATATTCAACAAAGGAAATCAGATGAATATAAACATAGTTTGAAGGGTGGCACATTACCGACTAGCGCTCATATTAATTAGGCGCTGACAGGACTGGGTTTAACTTTTGTTTGACTCTTTTTGGGAGAGGGGGGGGGGGGTTACTTTTTAGCTACACAACTTCCTCAGTTAAATTGCTTTTGTCCTGTCTTTCTTGAGTTAGTTACCATAGCTTGAAGATTTGTTCTGTTTGTACCCCTGTTATAAAGAAAGCGTTAAGGACTTGTGAGAAAAGTACACCCTTACTGCTTTCATAGAAATTATGAGGGTAAGCACCATTGGGTGCTGCTAATCTTTGGTAGGTTTTGTAGTTTTCCTAGCTCCAGACTCTACAGGCCTCAGACCTTAAATGTTACAGATCATTAGTTAAAATTAGAAAAAGACTGAACAAGTATGGCTTGTTTGGAAGGCTTGCCAGAAGAAAGTGTCTTCTCTCAAAAAGTGGAAATATTTAGCCATATTGGACAGCACAACGTTGGGAGAAAACTAAACAACATATTAGCACAAATGCCTCATACCAGCTGTCAGCACGGTGATGGAGGGGTGACTGAGTGACTGGTCACTGAGTCAACCATGAATCAGGGTGTTACAGTGGTCCGGTCCAGACCTGAGCCCGACTGAAATGCTGAGGCGAGACCTTAAGAGAGCTGCAAATAACAAATGCCCACAAATCTCAATGAACTAAAGCAATGCTGAAAAGAGTAGTGGGCCAAAATTCCTCCACTATGATGTGATAAACTCACTAAGTCATGCAGAAAACCACTACTTCAAGTTATTGCTGTTAGAGGTGGCTCTATTACGCTACCGCTACTCATGGAAGATCCTTAGTTTTTCACAGGACTGCAGAGTTCCATGATAAATAATATAAAAAAAGATCAAACAGCTTAAAAAGAAAAAAAAACTTGGTACATTTAATGTTTGACTTGAAGACTTTTCTCTCACGCTGCCCTGAAGGACAACATCTTCTTTTATACTTTGGACTTATCTTGATTAACTTGTAACTTTGCCTCAAACAGACAAACAGACAAATATAAAAACTGGTTCGAAAGTTTCTGTATTTACGACCGCACTACCACCTACTCGTATTTGCATAGCGTTTATCGTTGCCTCACCTGATTGCATTATCACGCAGCCATAATGTTGTTTTGTGTCTCATCACATCTGATGAGAACAGTGAGGACTATGGTGCCAAAATAAACAATCACCAATGTTATAATCTACATACAAAACATTTTTACCCTCAGAGCAACTTCAGTCGTTTCATTTCATTCAAACTTGCGACTGCTGAAACTCTTAGAGCTGAAATTTAGTCCCTGAAAACGCATAATGAACTGGATTTTATGTACAGCCGGCTGTATCTGCTGGATAACACCTGAGTTTTGAAGTAGAAATATCATGATGTGGGGACGACGTCGGTGGACAGCGTGGTGCTGCACACGTTAAAGGACGGTGCATCTTTCTGGCACATCAGCTCTTTGATCAATCCCTCATTAATTCAGAGAGTGAAGCCGTCATGTTAAGATGTATTGACGCAGCGCAGCATTCTCTGTTGGTGTTTAGTGTACTCCACAAAATTGCTACCACAGCATTTCGATTTTTAATTTTATAGCGTTACGTAAATTAGTTGCTCAGTGTTACTTTAATGCTGTTGGCCAGGATCATTTTTGCCTCCTTGAAAGTACAAGATAAAGTTTTATAAGGCGGCTGGTACAAAATGACAACACCTAATTAAAGACAGAAAAACTTTTAAGTTTTAGGCGTTTTAAAAACGCTACATTGGAGACGAGTTTGTACCATGTTATTGAAGGGTTTAGATGTTGGTGTCTCCTGTTTGAAACAATTTTTTATCTTTAAAATCTAAAACACAAGCAAAAGTGTCAGCTTGGGAGTAAAAACCCTCCTATTTGTTATTATACTACTACTACTCTTCCATTTGAAGTCTGCTTTGAGGACACTTTGTGTGTGTGCAGAAAATCCATGTCTACCATTATACTGTAGTGGGTACACACAGTACAGTGTTTGTAAATGCACGTATATAGACATCCTTGCATACACCCTCTAACGATGCACTGCTCTGACATCAATACATGCTTGCATGGAACTGTGTTTGTCTCCTCTAATGAAAGCTGCTAATAGCAGCTGATCCCCTGCAATTACAGCTGAGCATTACTTACAAAAGCCATTTGTACCTAATTTTATGCATTAACAGGTTAAACAGCCACAACATTTTTACCACTGTGTGGAAGCCTGGGTTAGTTCAGACCAACATTAACCGCTCTATGAGTTAACAATTTATTCAATGTAACAGCATTAATGTTATAAGTTTGCTGTATTAGAGTATTCAGATAAATGTGACTTTCAAAGTCCTAATTTCTTTTTGGTTGACCTGCTGTTAACTGATAAAAAAAAACACAAAATGTGATACTGGTGCTATATTCCTATTATGTGGGAGGAAAACTAAAGATGGTATACTTTATGATTCCTTACAATGAAAAAAAAGAAGTGTTGAACACTTTAACCATACTGACAAAAGACTGTGAAAATGGGATCTGATAATAGAATCTGTAAGAAGAGGATATGTATCCTCACTGATGTTAAGGACAATGCCAGCTAAGGCCTCAGTCCCCTTGGCTGCCTTTGGTTGCTAGGGAAAAATGTTGCCAAGTGGTTTTTGGAAGTTGCTGGCTGTTGCTAGGTGAAGTTGGTTGTAAAGAGGGTGCTGCGCCAATATTCCTTGCGCTTGACTGCTAGCAGACTGCCATAGTCACCTGTAGTTTGCATGGATGACGCCGACTTGTCTGCAAACACTTGCTAACTGAGCACTGTCCGTGTCTGTAAGTATGTAATGATTAAATAAGAGCACAGAATGAAATCTGAAAAAGTGCAACGAAAACCAGAAATGGAGACCTTAGGGACTGTTTGCAGACAAGTGGGCATCTACCTTGAAAACTATGGGCAACTGTGACAATCTGCTAGTGGCCAAAGCAATCACCTAGCCTCAGCAAGCAACCCCCAGCAATCTCTTGCCAACTGGTCCGGGAGTATACCTTTTTTCCGGAACTAATATTTACTTTATTAGTAAAACTACTTCCAGATGTTTAATTTTAAACAAACTGCGACTGACTCACTATATCGCATTTGTTTTTATGTGCTCACAATCAGAATCTTAAAATTATGGGTAGAATAAGCCACTCCTGCTATGTGAACCTACCAGTAATTGTAACCATAAACTTGAATATTTTGTAACATAAACTTGAGTGAACATGAGGCTGGAAGATTAGTAGACAGAATTAATTGACAGCAAGTACCAACAAGAAAAATAAAAAGGAATCCACAGCTTATTACGGTAACATGGAAATGTTTTTAAGATGGTTAACCGCAACAAACTGTGTTGGCTGATCTTATCATAGATCATTCTGCATCGCTGTTGGTGCTGCTCCAACACGATTTTCCGAAACTAGACGCCATCAGCAGTTTCTGGGTGTGATGCAACATTTCCAAGAAGCACATTTTTCACTTTCTGAGTTTCATCAGCCTGAAAACTACAGAGCTGTTTTCAAAGGAGCTGTCAGCACAAACAACGATGCAATATACATCTGGCTCACATAGAGGAATTGTAAATTATAATGTTGCTGTGCATCAAAAAATGTCTTTATCTCTCTGCAGCTCCCCTGAGGGGCCCTGAAGATCCATGTACCAGAGGTTAGAAATGCTGCTGACAGAACAGACAGAGAGCCCTCCACCTCTGCCAGAGTTTCAGCTTTGAGTGGTTTAAATTAAGCAGAGCTCAGCAAGAACTGATCTTAGCTCAGGGGGGTTCCAGCACACAGAGGGAAAGATTCACAGCAATATGCATGTTCATGTATCGCTCCCTCATACCTGGTGTGTCTTCTTGCAGCTGAGGTTCGGAGGGTTGAAACCCTGGATCTGCACACACTTTCCATCAGGTGACCACAGCCAGGTGTTCAGCTCTAACGACCTACCGCAGTCCTGCTTCCTGGTGCACCTGTGAACCGAGCAGATGTTAAAGAAAGAACAAGTGAAAAAACGAATATGAGCTTGGCTTTATAAGTTGCTAATAGTAAGTTGGTGTTTCCTGAGTCATACAGAGTTAGTTTTACATCATAAATGTGCACAAACAAACCGACAGAGGTGGCTAGCACCGACACAGCCTTTGTTTTAGAAAAAAAGGTTCTTCAAACCTTAAGGCCCCATAACAAGTATGCTTTTGTTTGTTTTCTAGACTTGTCGAGGGGGGGGATAGCTGGTCTACAAGCTGCTCATGTGCGACTCACTTTCCCTCCAGGACACACCAGCCACAGTACGGGTCCTTCAAACTGATGCAGGAGTGGCAGCTCGTCTCCTGCTGGCAGGCTTGGACTGGAACCTTGGTGATCTGCACACATGCGACAGGCTTTTATTGTGAAAGTGCCGTTCTATTAAACAACATACAGGAGATGAGGGAAGAGGAGAAATCTGATAAAAACTAAACAAAACAAAAAACAACTATCAACCAGGGAAAAATATTTTCAAATGATGGTAAAAATAAATCTGATATTAGCTCAGCTTGGAGTGTACACACCATGATTATCACTTAGCAGTTAATGAGCATCATTTAGTAAACCCCATTTCAGTTACTTCTACAGCACTGATTGCCTCGTGTTTTTGTGAGCTAACTTGTGCTCTTATTTAAAACCTGTGTGATGGGGCATCTTTATTAAAGTTTAAAACATATGGGCCAGTTTAACACCCTCAACGGGGGGAGGGAAAGCAAGAGCCCGAGAAATGCTCCGTGCTGTTCTGATGATAAAAATTAATTTGGGTCCCGCAGTTATGTGTTTAGAATTTTGGGAAACTGAGATCTATTAAATAATGAGGTCAGCATATGTGCAAGTACTCCATGTGAGCCAAACTTTCAGGCTTCAAACTGTAAACAGTCTGATTCAGGCAGTTTCTGTCTATACTCGGCTCTTGTTGACGTTATTGAGAGTCGATATTCCTAATATGGTCTTATAAGGCGCTTAAATCTGGCTTTGAGCACTCACCTGCTGCTCAAAACTTCTGTTCACAAGAGGCAGCCAATCAGAAAGAATATGGCTTTAAGTTAGAGGAGCTAAAATGGCCCATGTCAGAAAGAGGATGAACTTAGGGGGGCACAGCTAGGCTCAGCGTAAGATTAATAAAGCTGAATCTGGAATAAACAAAGTGAATAAAGAACTTGAAATGAGAATAATCACTCCACTTTATTATTTCTGATACTGAATAAAACTTCCAGTTAAGTCTGGTTCATGGATCTGGTGAGATAGAGGTGGATGAAAGAGGATGAGGAGGAAGAGTAATAGTAATAACAGAGTCCACAAAGAAAGGCCAGCACGACGATTTGAACCCAGAAACTTCTTGCTATGAGGCGATGGTGCTAACCACTCCACAATTGTTCCACCTGTTTTGAGAGGCAGGCTTTGGGACATAATAAGATATTATAAAACATTACAAAACTGAATTATGTAATACATATTATTAGAACAGATTAAGCTGTTACATTGTTGCAGCATTAAGTTAAATTCAATAGCACCAGCGGGAAAATTAAAGTATTGTGAAGTGTCCTTTTACAGTGATATACAAGCAGGTTTATGGCATTTATTTGTGATATCAGAGACAATTATATCCTCCTGAAGTCTAAATCACTCTGGATACCTTCAATATTTGTTTAACGTCTGTAATTTCATGTCTGACTCACTCATGACTCTCAGCAGGAGTGTAAAGTTCTTCTCTGCCTTTGTCCCAGTGGATGTCCATGAGTATTACACACGTCCTTTCATTTTCTGATGGCTAAATGTCATCAGGCTCGATCAATTAAATTACTGAAGAGCACAGTCAATATTTAATTCCCCACCGACCGCTGTAATGCTAATGGAGTCACAATGGGACGTGAGCTTAAAAAGCAGGCACAGGTCCTACACCACAGAGTCCAGAGGACACCTAATGAAACAGGAAAGCCTTTATGATTGTTTGTGTTTAGTAAACTAGGATGTAGGTCTTCTGATTGATTGAATTTTTACTCTTACAGCTTCACTTTCAGTGATTGGTTTAATGGCTTACACTCAAGTGCTTCATGTGACTGATATTTTACGGTTCTAACAGATCTGAAACCTTTGACATGGAGCATAAATAATCTTTTACGCAGACCGCCTATTAGTATTTTCGATTTTCCTTTACTGAGCAGTATTTTCTTGTAATTGAAAAGCTTGCATTGACGGTATTTCAGTGGAGAACTTTTCCAACCAGCAGTGGAAATAATTTTCCTCTCTGACATGAAGAGGGCGGCCTAATAAATTTAAATGAGCAGATGGAACAAGCTCGGGTATCGTCACTTGACTTGATCAAAGTAAATTGCCCTCCTGAAGTGCTTTCTAATTAATTCATTTCTAAATCAATAACATCTTTTTCACTTCGCGGAGAGTGATGGCGACCGAAAGATGAAAGGACAAAGGAAAGAAAGACAGATGAAGAGAAAAAGCTGAGTGGAAAACAAAGGGAGCCGTGGAGAAAGGGAATGAGTGAATAAATCAATGGCTGACTTCTGTGTGGTAATGTAGACAGATGTATTGGTGTTATTCGAACGGATGAATAAATGATCAAATGAGACAGACAGAATAAATGAAAGACTCATTAAGTCTCCGGCCTGATGGATGAAATGGAAAAAAGCAGAAGTAAGCACACGACAGAGTCCCTGACCTTCGGTTTGAGGTGACACAGAGGTGTTGGATGAATAGAAGGAGAGAGAAATGGATTTAGTAAAAATGAATAATCAATCAGCCCCATGTCGGAGTGAGTGAGTCTGACCTTTTTCTCGGTGGTGATATACAGGTGTTCGAGGCTTGAATCGAACAGCAGGTTCTTGTTGACCTTGTCTCCAGAGACTTTGCCAGCAGCTCGCCCGTACACCTCAGGATGGGCTGACAAATGAACCTTCAGCACCTGCAGAAACACAGAAAGTGCATTAACACATCCAAAACTTACACCCAATCCACTTTTTCAAAATAATATCACAGAGTGTCGTCTCAAGCCTCAAGCGAGGGAAGATGGATTGCCCTACGAGTCTACGGTGATGAAGAGGGAGCTGAGCATGAAGGTAAAACTGTTGACTGAAAGGTCGAGCTATGGCTGCTAACTCTGGGCTGTGACTGGAAGAACAGGATCGAGGATACAAGCAGTCGAAGCAGCTTCCTCTGAAGGGTGTCTGGGCTCACCCTGACAGATATAATGAGGGACTCATTATGTCTGTGAGAGGTTCAGGTGGTGTTTAGAGTAGCGCTGCTCAACCTCTGCATTGAAAGGAGTCAGTTAAGATGGTTCTGGCATCTGACAAGGATGCCTCCTTGATCCCTTCCAGATGAAGTGTTTCAGGAATATCCATCTGGGAGGAAACCTTGGGGCAGATCCAGAATCCTCCGGAGAGATTAGATCTCTCGGCCGGCTTGGGAACACCTCGGTGTCATCCTTGAAGAACTGGCCTCTCTGCTTAGACTGCTGCCCCCTGACCCGGATCAGGATAAGCAGCAGAAAAAGAAGATGTTGGATCCATTTAACTTGCTACTCTCTATCCAGCTATCCACCAGCGTGAAGGTAAAACTGTTGATTTAATGGCTTACCTATATTCCAACCCCTACGTATGGCCATGAGCTGTGGGTGGTGATCAAAAGCGTAAGACTGTGGACCCAAGCAGTCAAAATGAGCTCAGCCCAAACGGTGTCTGGCCTAAGTCTTAGAGGCAGGGGGAAGCACTCTTGGGATTTGGTATGAGACTCAAAGCACAGAAAGTACAGCTGCTGCTCCCCCACACTGTAAGGTGCCAGACGAGAATGCCTTAGAGGTGGGGTGGTTTGTGCACGTCTAACTGAGAGCCTGGGGTAGACCAAGGGCATTCTGGGGAGAAGCAGTCTCTTAACTGGGCAACTGTTCTGGGCATCGCTGCTTAGACTGTTTTCCTAATAACCCAAAAAAGTGGCAAAAATGGATGAGTCGATGGCAACTTTAATGTGATAATGTCAGAGTTACAGTCAGACATTGTTTTCCAGCATTCAGGGAATAAAAACAGACAAAATGATGTTCCTGTCTTTATAAACCTCACTGAAAATATAGTGCTACCTGGTTTTATGTACCCGAACCAAAGAAAGAAAAGACAACGTAAAAAAGTATAAATAAAGGTGAGGAGGGAAAGAATAATCTAGAAGTGATGGGATAGTGAAAAACATTCGTTACCTCTCCAGTGGCGGTGCCCACAAATGCCACAGCGTGTCCCATTTCCTCTGCCACAGCGACAGCGGTCAAGTGAGCCTTATGGGTCAATGAGGGCTCGGCTGTTAGGGCGAACTCAGCCTTACTAGCCAGTGGGGAGGGCAGGAACTCTGCTCCACACTTGTACCTGAGAGCCATGTCATTCTAATGGAGCGGAAATATATTATTTTATAACGTTTCATCTACTCATGTAGCCATGCTTTATTTTTGACACAGACTGATGTTCTCACCTGATTGTTGTTGAGGCAGAGCTCTTCAGACTTTGAGGAATAAGGTGAATAAACAGCAGGCTTTTGGTCAATGATGCCGCCGTTGCTGTAACAGGCTCCTATTATGTCCACCAGCTTATCATTAATTGCCTTCAGAGGGTACATGCCTACAAACAGGAGCAAACACACCACGTCGACAATAACCTCACTATTAATATTCACAGGTTGTGACAGAAGAAGGCACTTATGGTTTTCTTTTCTCAGACCAAAATGCTTGATTTTTAATCCCACTTCAAAAAGGACTCGTTCATCAAAAGTGCCCAGTATCAAACTGGATTCTGGAATAGGCTAATGCAAGCAAAGGAGATTGTTCCATCTATCTGAACTCCTGCTTTAACAGTGATTAAATACACTTCGGCAAAATGCTGCTGTATTTAACATTTTTACACACACCAGAAGATTAATATCAGATGTGATTAATGGCTACACAAGTCTTGGTCATGGTATCCTTTTGCTAGCTAAACCTTAATCTTAACCTGTTAGCCACACAAATACTGGAAACCACATCACAGTTCTGCAGCAGTCAAAGATAAAAACCCAAAGTTTTCACGCTTGACAAAGAAAAAAAAATGTCACTATAAAAATATCATTTGCTGTTCTTTCCCTTAATCAGGCATCAATTTTTTACAGTGTTTAACCTAAAACGGTACATAGCTGTACAAAATTTCCTATTTTTAACACAGGAGTTCGTTACACTATACTTACACAGTATAGGTTGCTTTAGTTCTAAAACGTTTGTCCCTTACTGTCCTACATTACTGTCCAAAAGTCTTGAGCCATTCCCCATTTCTTTTTAAATAGGAAAAATAGAAATGGGTACAGTGATTTATTGAAACATGCAAACCTACAAGTAAATAAAGCATATATGGCAAAACATTCATACAACTCTAAGGAGCTTGAAAGTCACTATTTGTTTTATTTTAATATATTTATTCATCAGCACAGCCTGAACTCTTAGGAAAACTTTATTGAAATTTAAAAATGAAGCTCGTGCCAATGAGATGCCTTCAAGATGGAAGACATGCAGCTCCAATCCATACCAGGGCCTCTTTGTCTCCATGTGAATCAACTTGTTGGTGGGAAACTACTACTTTATGTCTGTCAAACTGTTACATCTTTAGTATTTTTTCCAATTTAAAATCTTTTCCTTACAGAGTTGTCCGTTATGCGTAGACACAACACTGGTTCATCCCTTGAGTTGGGTACCTCTTTTATGTATAAATGACTCAGAGGTCGGCATTGAGTGGCTTAAACACAAAACATTCCTCTGGTTCAATCGAGTAAAAGCCACTGGTTATATTACAGAATCAAATTTGCCCAGGTGTTATTGTCAGAGTACTTTAAAGGCTTACAGTTGAGGTTTTAGGCCAAGAATGCACTTTAAACTTCAAACATTTTAGCTGATAAATATCATCTGATATAGTAAAGAAAATCCAGAGCTATGCTTTTATTTTTCAGGTGCTGTCTCACTTTACAAAGAGCAGCTGGAAATAAAGTTTATTCAACATTAGTCCCAAGCTGAAACTCACACATGGCTGAAGTGGACGGGTCTTCATCAGAAGTAAAGGTGACAAAGAGCACTTTGTCAGAGGCTGAAACCGTTCCGTACTGGCTAGAGCTGGTCATAGTCCGAGCCAAAGCTTCCCCCGGAGTTGCTACATAAGCAGCCTGGGAAAGGAGGAAAAGATAAAAATGCTGAATGTTTGGTGCTTTGACTAAAAATACGTGTTTATCTGCGATACAGAGAAAGTGAATGCTGCATAAATGGAATCTACTTCCAGTGCAAGAGCATGTTAAATTTATTTTTTAAAGTTTTTAAAGGTCAGGACAGACATTCCTGAGAAAGATTCAATTCAAAGCAAACTCATCCAAACATAAAATGTCTTTTTCTGAGTCACTGCTGAGAGTTATACAGAATTGCTGGCAGCTTATTTTTGTGTCTGCAAAGTGCATCATCATTACCTGAACTTTGTTGTACTTGTTGGTAGCGCTACAGTTCAGCTGCAGCTCAGTGTAGGAGTAATAAGAGTGATCGTTCTCGCACATCCTGGAGATGAAGGTGAAGTTCTTGGTGTCCTGCACCCCGAGTGTACGGGAGAACAGGAAGTACACAAAGCCGCGGTCTTTGAAGGCAAAGCGGAAGTCGTGCAGATACAGCAGGACGAAGGGGTTTGCCTGGACTGCAGAGGCCTCAATGATGCTGTCAAAAACTACCCAATCGCGATAGTCCTGGAGAATTCGCGTGGAGATCAGCTTGGTGCTGTCGTGGCTGCCGTACCCTTTACCAACCTGACATAAAAGAGTTGACAGATTCATTTAGGTTTCAGTTGCACAGGCCTTGAGACCAGTTGGCTACTGCCTGGCAAACACTGGTAGCTAGGTAAAAATGAGTAATCCCAACCGGTGTCTGGAGGTGAAATTGATAGCTAAAGCCCCATTCATGCAGGCCTAGAGACCGGTCAGGAACCACCAAGAACCAACAGTCTTGACCTTTCTGTTGAGAGGTTGCTGAAGGTTGCTAGCTAGAAAATTGGTCATAAACAGGGTGCTGTTCAAAAACTGTTGTTATTACTCTGGTTCCAAACATGTGCCTGCAATCACCTGGAAGTTGGCATGGAACTCCAAACCTTGCCAGTTACTTACCAAGCAGTAGTAAAACAGTGAAAAATTCAATGCACACCAGAATCCCCTTTGAAGTAAAAGTTAACCGTTATGAACTGTGTTACTGTTGCTGTAAAGACAACTTTTACTTTGACACATTCTCCACTTCTGGTTTGCATTTTAAGCTTCACTACAGCTCGGAGAGCAAATGGCAAGTGTTTGCAGACATGATGGCATCTTCCATGCAAATCACAGGTAAACACAGCAATCTGCAAACAACCAAAGCAATCATAAGTATAACTCTTTATGACCAATTTCACCCAGTGGCAGGCAGCAACCGTGGGAAAACACATTTTTCCCTAGCAGCTGGAGGTTGCCAAGCAGTCTCTAGTCCAGTATGAAAACATCTCCCTTAACTACTTTGCTGAATGTAGGAAATTCCAACACGACAGCCCCCACCACTCATTTTTTCTTAATGTATCAAACCCCCAGTAGCAGATTTTATGCCTGGAACATATAATGAACCATCCATTTACAGAACAGATGATGAAGAGCCTGAAATATCTTAAGAAAAATAAGCCCAGTTTCAAAAATATGTATTTTTTCACGTTCCACAAAGAAATGCTACATTCATAAATCAAAGAAAGGCACTGGCGTGGCTCCTCGCTTTAGCCATCTTCATGCTGGTGTGGCATGGCCCATAAATTCATGCAGTGAGGGAAAAAAAAAAAGGCGCAGGAAACATTAGGCAGCTGATTTATTTGCATCTTTACTTACAGTTTGTGTACACTTTGTGACTCTGAGAACCTGCACTTAACAGTAGATTTACCTTAACAATGGATCAAGCACCTGGCTTGTGAGGAGGATGGAGCAACGAGAAGCCAGAGAAAGTGAATACCAGACCTACATTCATCAAGTGGAGAGTATTTGAATGCACTTTTTTGTTTGTGTCCACTGGATGTGCAAATCAACCACACATTCATCTTTATAGGATGAAAATATATTGATAAATGCATTTAAAGTGCATCCTTCTGCTGAGAAATACAACCCGTTCTCCTCTTGCTCCGGCAAACAGAGAGCCGTCGAGAGGGGAAAAATATATTTGATTTGATTAGAAGAACCATTAAAAGCGTCTATATGCATGTTTGGAATGAAAGGGAAAACTCAGTGGAAGACATAACATCATAAACCATCTTTTAAAGGCCAATTCTCCGACGCTGCATAAATAAAACAAAAAACACTTAAAGATAACTGACAAGAGAGCTCATTTCCCATATGGCTGCCAATTTAATTTCTCTACAAATTGCAGTTTTATTGTATTTGTTCACACAGTATCACAGATGGTGGAGATCATCTGAATTATTATTTTTTATTTACTGCAGGAAATAATTTGAACTTTCCATGTGTGTGCGTGAACGTGTGTTTTTCCGTCCTCACCAGAAACACTGTCAAGTTGTCTTTCTCCTCTGTGAAATACGACATCACTCCCACCACAGAGACGCTCTCCTCGGCGCTCGCCACGTACGACTTCTCCCCTTTGTTGTCGCTGAAGTACAGCTGGTGGTCCACCTTGCTCAGGTTGCGCAGCGAGCAGATGCCTCTGAAGAGGCTGCCGCACACCACCAGCACGTCTTTGGTCCCGTGCACCAGCAGCAGCTTGTTGTGGTTGTCGGTTTCCACGGCCTCCTCGCACGCGTCGTTGACGGGCGGCGTGCACTGCCGGTTGTCCTTCTTCGGGCCCGTCTTGGTTTGGGACTCGAGGATAAGGTCAGAGTTCATCTGGTAAAGGGAGTTAACGGCGCCGACGTACAGCCGGCCCGTGTGGGGATCAGCCACCACATTGTTGATCAGAGTTTCGGAGGAGAACACTGCATTCTCGCAGTGGTAGGGCCTGAAGCAAAGAGTCGCCACGAAGACTAGGGCAAAACACCACACCCACCACCGCTCCATCGTGTCTGGGACAAAAACAGAAGAGACAGAAAACATTTATTTCAAATTGTCATTTTTCTTAATTTTTTTAGCTGACCTTCATAAAGGAATTATTGGCAGCCAACAAGGTCCAACAACAATTTATTCTTTATACTTAAATCACAACTCTGATCAACAAACACCTCATAGATGATTCTTTTGACCTGGCTTTTAACTCTCTCACTAAAACGTCGCAGGTAGGCCCAAAACGCTGGACACACAGAGGCAGGGTTAAAAGTTCAAAATAAAATCTTTAATCAACGCTGGGGTCAAACACAGAAAGGTCATCAGTGAAGGCAAGAAGCAGGCAAATGGCAAAATCCAAAAAACACTCCAAAATGTGTGGAGGACAACGAAATGCCTGGAAGGACTGATGAGTGGTAACAAGACAGCCTGGCAGCAAACAAAGAGAAACCTATTCACACTTCTGCCCTCAGGTAAGCACTACACAAGCCTGAAATCAAGCACAAAAAACCCTCACAAATAGCTTCTACCCACAGGCCGTCAGACTCCTGAATAGGGTAATTAGCACTGCCCCCCACTCACTCCATCACTCCTCCTGACTACTGCTTCTCCATCTCCATTATTATTATCAACTGCTTGCAATATTTACACAAGGCGCAAGCAAGTTTTTTAAACTCAGGTCTTAACTGCACACTGATTTTTCATTATACAGGGTGGGCCATTTATATGGATACACCGTAATAACATGGGAATGGTTGGTGATATCAAAGTCCTGTTTGTGGCACATTAGTATATGTGAGGGGGCAAACTCCTCAAGATGGGTGGTGACCATGGTGGCCATTTAGAAGTCGGCTATCTTGGATACAACTTTTGTTTTTTCAATAGGAAGAGGGCCATGTGACACATCATTCACACATGTGAAT
>VUQG01043800.1:0-26672 GCA_015106755.1 Etia nguti | reverse complement strand
AAATGGGACAGATGTTTCAAGAGCACCTGTGTGAGTGATTTGAGTTATGACAAAGTTCAGAGTGCACAACATTCAGGTGGTTGCTGCCAGCTTCATTTAAGCCAGTTTGATTTTCACTGTATTTTGTGTATAATTCCACAGAAACAATATACCATTATTTACTGACATCTGGAACACATTTCTGACCTATCTTGGTGTGGATCAGACACCTGGGGCTGAAGACACGCACACCTCCACAAACAAAGAAAAAATATACAAGTTGCTGCTCTTAGCACAGGAAAAACTGCTAACCCGGCCAGTATTGACCCCCAGTGAACCACCATGAAGATAATCCTGCGCCATCACCGCTCTCTAATATCATGACAAACATGTACCAAGCTCCTGTCCCATAGCCGTCTTTTTTATTGATAAATTTTACTTGTCTATTCCATTCTTATTATTTAGCTGCTTGACTTTATTTGTACTTTCCTTCTTTAATTGCTGTTGTTCAATTCAAATCAATTTAATTTTTAATTAAATTCAATTTTATTCATATACCACCAAACCACAACAACAGCTGCCTCAAGGCACTTTATATTGTAAGATAAAGACCCTACAATAATACAGAGAAAACACCAACAATCAAATGTTAAGCAACCACTTCAGCAACAGTGGGGAGGAAAAAATCTCTTTTAACAATATGTCCGTATAAGTTCTCAGTCATTCAGGTAACAGTCGTCTAAGGCGCTTGGAAAGAAAGCGGCTGGATTACATGTTTCACCTCCCATCCGATACACTTTTTTTTAGTTCTAAAGCCAAATAGTGGAGAGTCCCAGGTATTTAAAACCTGGGAGTTGTCCCTTAAGATGATCACGTGTCTCATCAAACAACCAAGGTGTGAAAAAGGGTCAATATCATAAGAGATTTTGTTTCAAACCATTGTGAGACCCTGCATCAGCCCATCATGTGACCTACTGAAATCACCTGTTCAAAGGTGGTCATTTACAGTGGATAAAATACATTGAACACTTTAAGCGTGTGTAAACACACACACACTTTAATGATGAAATGTAAATTATGTAACTATGTATAAATATCTTGATGCATGCTCAATCATCCAGGTAAGTAAATCTCCAAAGGTTGATTCTGTTCATCTGGACGTAGCGTTTTTCAGTGGGAGAAACGTTTCATCACTCACCCAAGTCACTTCTTCAGTCTCAGCTGACCGCAGGTTTCAAAGACCAGTCAGTGGGCCTTGATCAGTGGTTGGTCATGAGAATTTGCATAATTATGATGGAGGTGACCTCCCAGCCCATTGTTCCTTCAGTGGGCTGGTTTCAGTCATTATGCAAATGTACTGTTTATAAGATTGGGGAAACCTGCAGTCAGCTGAGACTGAAGAAGTCACTTGGATGAGTGATGAAACGTTTCTCCCACTGAAAAACGCTACGTCAAGATGAACAGAATCAAACTTTTGGAGATTTACTTACCTGGATGATTGAGAATGCATCAAGACTACTTCCTGTTGAACGTCCACTGTTGTGTCACAAACATACTATTGAAGTAAGATGCACGTTTTGTAGTCCATCGTTTTTACATAGCTGTTTACCTCGGATATCCAGCAGTCTGCGCTCACAGCTGGTCCTCCTCAATCATAGCTTATTAAGGTTCGAGATTTCTTCGCCTGCAGCACCAAGTCTCCCCTTTAACCCTCTCGGATACGGCACCGAACAGCCATAACATCGCGTCACGTCCGTTTTTCTTCTTCTTCTATTGCATTTCCGGCAGACTAGAGTGAAAGGCGTACTAGCGCCCTCCTAATGATTCAAGTTGAGCACTGACTTAAAGGAATAGTGTATGACAGAGATCTCAAACTCATTTTACATCGTGGGTCACATAAAGCAAACTTTAATCTTGAGAGGGCCAGACCAGTGAAACTCTGCTTTCTATCAGTGAACAAAGATTTAAGTACACACTTTAGTATCAGTTTGAAATAAAATCAAACAAACTGATCTCCCTATTAACAGAAACTAAAATGACTGCAACTGACGAGTAAGGACAAAAAAAAAAAAAATATCCGCAGGATGTCCTTTTTACCATTTTATTAGCTTTTTACTGTTCATGTTAAACGACAGTGTTTTCTGATACTGTGCTGATATTGTGCTTATCAATAGTTCTGATTTGTTTTTAACACTGAAGCTGAAGCTGAAGGAAATGTTTGGAAGTGTTTGATGATACAGCTCTGACTAACTATCAATGCTTTGATTCAGTTTACTATGACCTATGACACAATTTCGCTTTATTATAACGAGTTCAATCAGCATAAAACTGTGACAGAATGTAAAACATGTGGACATACTGAGCTAAGGTGCTCTACCTTCCTCCAGAACTTTGACCCTTCACTGTGGTGGAATTAGGTCAATTCTGAAGTTTCATGATCATTAATATGCAAATTATCATGAACAATAATCAATGGCCATGAGTACCATTCACGGAGAGTCGAGGAATGGGATTTGCAGTGTGTAGACATGAGAAAATCTGTAGAGAGAAACTTTGTAAGCATTACAAAATGTTGCTGCACTCATTACCAAGAGTGAAGGACCATTTCTCACACTCAGCTGCTGCTGGTAAGGATACTCAGCAGACTGAGGAGAAAGGTTATATAAGGGAATACTGGATAGCTGTGTGTGCTCTCCAGTCTGTGAAAGGGGCTCTGATTTCTGATTCTCCAATAGACTTAGGTCTATGGTAATTAGGTCTATTAGGTAATTAAATTACAGTTTATTGTCACTCTGGGAGGATGTTATTCTCTCTAATATGCTGTATTCTCAGAGAAAATTAATATAGTCATTTATGCATAGTGACTTTTTTGGTTTCTAATTTAAAAATGTAGTATTTTATTTAGATGTGGAGTAGCAGCGGCTGTATTCCGAGTTCCCACCACATGATCAAACTCCTCACCCTATCACTTAGGAAGAAGCTGGCCACCCTTTGGAGAAAAGTCATTTACACTGCTTGTATCTATGATTCCATTCTTTCAGTCACTACACAGAGCTCATGACCGTAGGTGAGGGTGGGACCATAGATTGACCAGTAAATCCATGGCTTAGACTATGGCTGCATTAAACCTCAAACCCAAGGAGAGTTAATTGCTTTCCACTTTTATTCATTTGACACCTAAAGTTGATTTTTGATTTCCTAACCTTTCTGGGTCGAATTTAATCCAGACTTTTCAGCAGTGAAGGGTTTTAGGGTTTTTGTAGTGGACACTTTTCTCTCCCATCTTTCACATGGTCCCTTAACGCAGCATCAGTGTTACAGGTTTGTTCATTCCTGTGAACAAATCGACACAGTGTGATATTACACATATTTAAATCTCTCTTTACTGATGATGTTGAAGCTGCTGAAGAATCAGTGAAGTTTGTCTTCCTGCAGGTTAACAAGTGAAATGTGAAACTGATGCACAACACAAGAGGGCACCTTCATCCTGCTAACAGGGATGGATATGGTAAATGGACTGATTCTTATATAGCGCTTTTCTACTCTCCCAGAGTACTCAAAGCGCTGTATACAAACATGCCTCACTCACCCATTCACACCCACTCATACAAGCACTTCTAAATTCAAGTGCAACTAATAAACATTCACACACATTCACACTCCGATGAGCGCATCAGAGGGCAATTCGGGGTTAGTATCTTGCCCAAGGATATTTGGCATGCAGACTGGGGGAGCCAGGAATCGAACCACCAACCTTCCAATCAGCAGCTGATCTGCTCTACCACCTAGCCACCCGGATAGGAAGGTAAAGCACTGCAGCTTAGTTTGTCCATACATTTGATAATTTGCCATGTTTTTAGGATGAACAAGTCCTTTATATTAAAGTGCATTGTGTCATAAATCAGTTTGGAGCTGTATCATTTAACACTGTAGAAACATTTCCTCCTGTGATAAAACTATGTTGCAGAAAGGGAAATATGCATGACGACGGACATTACAATTTCTTAAACTCAGTACTCACCTTGGGAAGCAAATTCAACAAGAAGTCCCTCAGTTTTGAATTGTTATAATTTGTCTATTATTATTATTATTATTATTATTAATTAATTAATTAATTAATTTATTTATATTATTATTATTATTATTATTTAGTCATAATTAAACTCAAACAACGTAGCCAAGTCAATTTAGTACGTCCTATGTTCTTTATATCCTTTTTATTTGAGTTATTCTTTACGGTGCCGTGAAAAAATGTTGCTGTCGAAAAGAGTTTTGAAGCACAAAAATGCAGGACAATGCGGACTTTTTTGTGTAAGGAGGGCAGCAACACACCTTTGATGTGGCTAGTCTGCCGTAAATGCAGAAGAAGAAGGAAAGCGGAAGTGACGTGCTCTTACTATTTATCCGTGTCTTCAGTATACGAGAGTTTAAGGAGAGACGAACTGCAGACGAAGAAATCTCAGAAATTTTAAAGACATCAGTGAGGAGATCAGCTGTCCACGCAGACTGCTGGATATCCGAGATAAAGTCACACAGAACAGGTGTGTAAAACGGCGTCAATGAGCTAACGCGGGAATACGACTCCTGTAGGACCCTGATCAGAGCTCAGTTTGCAGGCTCAAATCTCAAACCAGCGAGGAGCTACAAGCTGTTTATAATAGCAATAACACAAGTTTGTCTCTCTCTCTCTCTCTCTCTTTTTTTTTTAACGGAAATCTTTCAGCCTGAAGTTCAGTGAGACACGGGAGGGGAGTGACTACTAAAAAGGCGGCTTTACACATTTAAATCAAAGATACGTACAGAGAAAGTGGGGCAGGTCCCAATAGTCCTGAAATACCTCCTAAACTGTCTCCTTATTCTTGCCACGTTTCCTTGACCTTGAAGGAAAGCGTAACGAGGTCAATAAAAGGTGTGAGTGAGAATTAATAAGCACTTTAAAAGAGAAGCACAGTTTAGAGAGCTGCAATGACTCCAGACTCCATAACAGAGTGAGCTGTGCTGTCTCCAGTGTCCAAGAGATGGACTACAAAACCCGCAGCTGGGTTCTTATAAACGAGGTTAACAGGGGGTTCAGTATTGGCCATGTCAGCAGTGTTTCTGTTATGTATTCAATACATTACGATGGTGTATACATGTGCATCTCTACTTATATTTATTAGTCCTTTATTTATCCAGGTAAAAATCTCATTTCAAAGAGAGTCCTGGCATCATGGCAGCAAAAGTCAAAAAATATGTACCACATAAGGACATAACAATTAAAATAAATACAATATCCTGTACAAACATGTGAAAAATATAGAGTAACAGATCATTAAGAGCAACCAGTCTAGACCAGTTAATGGCACTTGCTGGGTTCCCCCTAGACCATAAGCAGGGAATTTACCCAGTGTGTTGTATAATATGTAATATAAATTTATGCAATGTCATTTATGTAAATTGTGTATATATTATATTATATCTTATATACCTATTATGATAGGCTATCCTATATTCAATCAATCAATCAATCAATCAATTTATTTATATAGCACTCTTCACAGGATAAAAACCACAAAGTGCTTCACAATAATATAAAAACAGATATACATAAAAAAAACAGCACAATCAAACATTCAGCACAAATCTAATTAAAAGCCAATCTAAATAAATGAGTCTTAAGCTGCTTTTTAAAAGAATAAATGCAATCAAGGCAAGGTAATGATGGAGGGGGAGCAATCCACAACCTGGGGGCCACCGCTCTAAAAGATCTCCTCTGGTCGTAAAACGTGTTCGTGGGACTACCAACAGCCTTTGATTAGATGATCTCAGGCTGTGAGAGGGAGTGTGGGGTTCTAAAAGATCAGAAATGTAGGCAGGGGCATCACAATTCAAAGGCAACAGACAAGAGTGATTTTATCTATGGAAAAGTACTTAAAAGCAGTTTTAAAAAAAAATAATACCAAAAGCATCTTATTTTAGAAAAATCTAACACATGCAGAAGTGGGTGACTGCAAATATTGTAGCAGCTTCTGCTGTAAGCGGTCTTGCATTCTCTCGACTAAGGTCAGACTAACATTTGTGCAACCTTACACAACTCTGATTTGAATGTAAGGCAGCCATGTTAGCCCATGCAAAGTCATTATTGATGCATCTGTGTCAGCGCTGGCATCACTGCTGTTCTATGATATTTTACAACTCAGCAGTGCTGCCACGATGCTGTACTGAAGAAAGAGAAAATGCTACAGAGAGAAGCGATGTCATGCTTGAAAAGACAAAAGCCTTGAATAAGCCTCATTTCCTTATATTCTGCTTGGAAAATGTGAAGTATGTGCAGTGATTTATTAAAACATGCACAGTATTTTAGGCAAAAACAGAGTTTGTACAATACAAATGAGCTTGAAAGTCAATATACATGTAGAAGCTGAAAACCTACCACATTTTTTTTACTGTTGTTTTTAACAATAGAAAACAGTAACAGAGTTGTTCCATAGATCAACAGATCCACTGATAAAAGATTTTTTGTCTTAAAAGACAATTTATCATCTAGAAAAATTTGAAAAACCTCTGTGCAACGCCCATTTGTAGTACTTCCATTCCAATCCTTATAATCCTTATAAATCAACTAACGCTGTGCTTGTTCTTTCAGCCATTCAAGCTACAGTTCACCCGGTTCTGATCCCAAAGAACCAGTTTTGTGTCATGTCCCTGGATCCCGATACGCTGCCGTCCATTGCCACTACACTCATCGATGTTCTCTTTTATTCCAGCAGGTGACGTTTTGTTTTTGTTTTTAATCACTTCACTGCAATACCTGTTTTAAAGCACAAGATGGCAGCACAAGATTCAAAGTAGAGTTCAGTCAGGTCAGGCTTTTTTTTTTTTCTTAAATCATCCCTTTATTAATGGTAGTATGAATTTATTTCATATTTTCTTTGCAGCATTGCTTTGATTGTGTTTACATTACCATTAAAGTGAAAATTTATAAAGTATTCTTATTAATTTTAGGACACGCTTGAAAAGAAAAAACAGTTATAACTTATTTTATACTAAATCTAAGCTGATAAAGACTGCTTTTGTTCTGCATACACATTTTTATTTCATATGTTTTCATATCTAATTCTCTTGAAGTAAGACCAACATTTTTATTTATGACTTGCTGTTTTGCTCTGTGCTTGACAACTGTAATAAATGTGTGGCTGACGCAGTTTGTTATTATGGTGTGTTATTAAAATTTTTTAAAAATGCTACTGTCTTTCTGTCTCTAGTGTCATATTCTGTGTCTTTCTTTTTAGTCCTAAAGAGGACCCCCAGTCAAGTCCAAGCCAGGATTGTGTTAAATTCTTTTCCTTCTCCCTCATCGATGGATACATCTCACTGGTGATGGACACTGTGGCTCAGAGACGGTAAGAAATCTAAATTTCCCACTCTTGTTTTTAATATACTTCATGGTTCTGCGTTGGCATCTATGACTTTCTTGCTTACAATGTATGAACAGGTATAACTCTTCAGGTCCTCTGGCAGGAGTCCTGTTGATTGTTCCAAAGTTCTGGATTAAATCCTTAAGTCATGTGTTTTTGCCACTGAGCAGTCAGAGGACTTGAGAGCCGAGGTTATTAAAGCTGACTAAAACTAAAGTAAAATCAAAACCCTTTTAGCTAGTTGAAATAAAAATACACTTAAGAAAAAGTTAAAACTAACTAAAACACTTTAATCAACTTGAGAGACAAATTGAATAAAATAAAAATGGACAGGAATTGACCTTAGTTTTAGTTACTGTCGATTTAGATAAATCTGCCAACATGGCCTTTGTGAGCATTTATTAGTACTTGCTGATGTCTTCATGACTCTAAGTCAGCTGCCTTTATAAAGTGTTTGAATTGTTAAATCTATTATGATTTTCCAAAGTCTTTAGGATTAAGTTCAGAGGTTTTAGGTTTCATTTTACAAATTGTCTAGATAATTTCATTACAGATGATGAGGGTAAAATATATTTTAGAACCTTTAAAAAATAAAAAATAAATTTAAAAATTTTTTTAAAAAAATCCTTATTTTAGTATATTTGTTGTTGTTTAATCTTCGGGTGGCAGCCAGAGCATTCTCTGGCAAGAAAAAAAGCTTAGTTCATGGTTCAATCACCCACCTGAATTCATGAATTTGATTAAATAAGTAAGCTTCATGAATCCAGACATCTCAAACTGAGTCTTATTCTGGCTTATAAGTTGCTTAAGTTGCTTCATGTCTGAAGTACTTTGAGCTGCACATGAATAGGTGCCACATATAAAGTTTGATTGCTTGAGTAAATGCACTGAAGGCTGCTTTGAGTTCATAGCAGGTTTTCTCTCTTCTTAATGTCTCAGGCACAGCACAGCTCATGTTGTTTGACCCTGCTCTATTTGATCATTTTAATGCAGGCCTTTTTAAGCCAAGTGTGCACAGTTTAACCACACTGAGTCAAAAAAATAATAAATATCAAACTGAGCAGCAGCTGTTTTGATGTTTTCTCAGCTCACTGCATTGCTGCTTTTGCAGTATTTTATCTGGTGATTGCTACAAGATGTTTTTCCCCTCTCCATTTCTGACATGAACCTTAACAAATCAGCGTTTGGTTTGTGTGCTCCAGGTTTCCGGCCGATCTTCTCTTTACCAGCTCTTCTGGGGAGCTGTGGAGAATGGTTCGCATAGGAGGACAACCGCTGGGTTTCGGTAAGACATTTTACTTATTCCTCAAATGTTTCAAAATCAGCCATGTCCGTTATCAAGAATTAACTCTATGCATTTGGCTGTATCCGTCTTCACTTATCTCGACAACCGCAGATCTAGTCCACTTCCGATTTCGCAGGTAAATAATTAGGAACTTGGTGATTGGTGGAAGTAATGACTACTATGCTATCACACTTTCACAACGACTCGTAGTCTGCATGTCAGGCAGTTGGGCATATATCTATAAATTGTACCTGTGAAAAAAAAAACCCTGCCTTACATTCTCCCCAAACGGATGCTGCACTGTCCTGAACAAAGTCAGCATAGCTGATGGTTGTAGCCACTTTAATTATCAGGTGTTTAAATGCTTAACAGACTTGTAATTGATTTGAGTTACCATCATCTTTGTCGCCAGAAACTTGTTCTGTCAACAGGAGATTAAAATGGGCAGGCAACACTGTGGATATTGTTTTTTCCATTTCATACTAAATAATCTTGCCAGTTGATGTGGAAATAGGAAACTGTTAAATTAAAATGCTCATTAAATTTACTAACAATTGAACCCTCATTATTATTATTTTAATTTCGCCTGATTATGATTGTGTTACTTATTCTCCTTCTCTCGTTATGTTTTATAGATGAATGTGGTATAGTTGCCCAGATATCTCAGCCTCTCGCCGACAGTGACATCTCTGCCTATTACATAAGCACCTTCAGCTTTGACCATGCTCTGGTGAGTCCAGCATTTTGATCACCTTAAATGAGGAACAGTCTCAATCTGACATGTCATGGGTTATGCAAAGAAATCGTACAGATCACATTTGTAATCAATAGATAAATACTCCACACAAACTTAGCAAAAGTATGACGTGTTATGACGCAACTAGGCAAATGCAATGTGTATTAGAAGGCAGGATGGTGGTCAAAAGATTATTGTGATTGGGTAAACATCCTGAGGAGAAATCAAATCAGCAAATCAGTGGAGATGCAAATCACTTCTTGTCAGAGTTAAGAACAAGCATAAAAACAGGATGCGGACATTTGCCTTTCGAGCTGAAGTCACAAACTTTGTGTTCAGTCAGTGATATACACTACTAATAATGCGATCATATGGATTCAACTAAGTCTATAGTGTGAATCATTATTCAGGCTATGGACCGCGATTCTATCCTAAAAGACTATTGTATGGCCAGATCCCAAACCCTATAGGCTAGGCTGCTAAACCTTTTGCTTTGGAGGCTTAAAAAAAGTGAAACTTAACTCAGTTTTATATCCCAGTATCATTTTTATTGTCTAAAAACTTCAGGTTTGGGTCTGTGTCTATATGCAGACATAAAAAACCAAGTGTTGGTCATATTAAATGTCATTCCTGCAAGCATTACTCAGCATGCTTAAAATGGTTGACTCACTTAAAGGATATTTTGTGCAGTATATTTTTGGAAATTTAACATTTAAGTAAAGTTTACAGAGGTGTCCTATATTACACTCTCAAAGCAAGTTTGTCCCCTGGTGCCTGTGTTGATTTTTCCTTTCCTCCACAGTTTATTTTAAATTCGATGTACATGTAAGGTTACCTGTCCCTCACTCAGAGTCTGCTGTGTTATCCTCCACACCCCTGAACCTTACCAAGATGAAGGTGATGATGGCTGAATGGACTCCAAATATGATGTTGAAACTCTGTACTTTCCATGTGGTTTGATAACACATCAAAAATTTGACATGTCTTCAAATGTGCATTTTGATAGGCACGATAATGTGCCTATCAAAAATTAGTTGCATTGAAATTGTGTATGTGCCAGCTTGGTAAGCAAATTATCTGTATTCTCTTGAAAATTACTAAGAAAAGTTTATCTGGCTCATTTGTTGCCATTTCCTAGAAACCTGTCTGTGAATCAACAAAACCAAGTTTCCCAGCTACATTTAGGCAAGAAATGCTTTCTCTCATGGTTTCTGTAAAGTGAATAGAGAGATCTGAGGTAAACCACTCATGATATTGCATTTCTCTAATATAATATAAGACTGTATGTATGTTTCTGTTCTTCTTAACTGCAGTTATAATTTAAATGAAAAAGTCTTGTATAAAATATATGAAATAATTTGAAAACCATAAAAATCTTTATTTGAGAACAGTACAAAGTGTTGTTTTTAATTTAATGAAATATGGTGAAAGGCCAAATATCAAACAACTAGTTAAATTTATTAGTAACATGACTGGGTATTTAAAAAATAAATAAACTGACTCAGTCTTTGCAGACTAAAGATGTGGTGAGGTTCTCCACTCTGTAGAAGACTGCATGGGTGAATAATTCACCAATGAAATAATTAGTTCTCAGCTATTTATTTTATTTTATTTTATTTTAGTTAAAATCCTTAAAAGTAAAGGTATTGAAGAGGTGCAATGTTTGGGCACTTAGACAGCACAGCAATTGAAACAGACATGATCTGGTTCTGGAAACCACTACATCAGGGATGGGCAACTCCAGGCCTCAAGGGCCAGTGTCCTGCAGGTTTTAGATGTGTCCTTGATCAAACACAGCTGATTTTAAATGGCTAAATTACCTCCTCAACATGTCTTGAAGTTCTCCAGAGGCCTGGTAATGAACTAATCATTTGATTCAGGTGTATTGACCCAGACTGATATCTAAAACCTACAAGACGCCTTTGGGACCTGGAGTTGCCCACCCCTGCACTACATTGTTTAAAAAAACTGAAAAATCTCATAGCTCCCACAAACACAGGATAAAATTTAAAGAATGGCAAAGAAAAATCCAGTGATCATCTTTAGGCTTGAGCTAATTTAAGAAGCCACATCCTCTGTATTAAACATGTTGTCTATCAAAGGAGCTGGGGGAAAAAAAGCGTCTGGACTTCTTTAAGTTGCTTGAAGACATTTCACCTCTCATCTGAGAAGCTTCTTCAGTTCTAGGGTCAAATGGTGGAGAGTCCCAGACCAGATTTAAGCCCTGTGGGAGTGTCCCCCCCAAGAGGAACAAAAGACCCCCTAATGATCCTCTACCTAATCACACGAGCCCCGGTGTGAAAACGGGTGTAGGTCACAATCGGCCAAGGTTTCGGGTGAACTTATTGTGAAACCTAACCCCACCCTATCATGTGATTTCCTGAGGTTAGAAGGCCCAGGATGTGAGTGGGCGTTAAGGCGTCTGGGAAAGGATCTCAGAACTGGATAATCGATGGCAGACAGTTGGTGTCGTAAGCCACCGCCTCTGTTCACAGTGGACATAGATGGCTTCTTTCACTTCTCTTTCAAACCATCTGTTTTCTCTGTCCAAAATGTGAACATTGGCGTCCTTGAAAGAGTGACCTTTGTCCTTTAGATGCAGATGGACAGCCGAGTCTTGTCCCGTCGAGGTGGCTCTTCTATGTTGTGCCATGCGTTTATGAAGTGGCTGTTTGGTCTCGCCAATGTAGAGGTTTGGGCATTCCTCGCTACACTGTACAACATACACCACATTGTTAGGTTTGTGTTTGGGAGTTCTGTCTTTTGGATGAACCAGTTTTTGTCTGTGTTGCTGGGTCTGAAGTAAACTGGAATGTCGTACTTGGAGAAGACTCTCATGAGTTTTTCTGATAAACCTGCTACATGGGGGATGACAATGTTGTTGCGTTTGTCTTTCTGATCCTCCCTAGTTGGTGTCTGATCTTCTTTTCGGTGCCTCTTTGCTGACTTAATGAAAGCCCAATTAGGATACCCAGTTCACCAGGGAAGACACAAAGGATAACAAACCACCACACTAAAGACATCAAAGTTCTTCCCAGCAGGAGGTGCAGTAGGGCTCAGATCAGTGATATTCCTGTCATGGCTGTAACAGGAGCAATTACTTATTAAGCTTTGTGTCTTCCCTGGTGAACTTTATGTTTTTATCCACAGCGTTGATATAAGCAGTGAAGGATTCTACTTCTTGGGTTTTGAAGAAGACACAAAGGATAACTGTTTGCCATTCCTGGACTGTGCCATGTGCATTGAAGGGAATGGAAACCTCAACATTGAAGTTTACCAGAAGCCCACACACATGGACCAGTACCTCCTCTTTGACTCCCACCACCCTATGGAACACAAACTTGGAGTAATCAGGACCCTACAAAACCGGGCAGAAAATGTTTCCTCTAAGCCTGAAGGGAAAAAGAGGGAACACACACATGTTAAGGAGCCTCTTAAAACATGTGGTTATCCTAATTGGGCTTTCATCAAGTCAGCAAAGAGGCACCGAAAAGAAGATCAGGCAACAACTAGGGAGGATCAGAAAGATAAACGCAACAACATTGTCATCCCCCATGTAGCAGGTTTATCAGAAAAACTTCAAGCACGACATCCCAGTCTACTTCAGATCCAGGCACACACTCAGACAGAAACTGGTTCATCCCAAAGACAGAACTCCTAAACACAAACTTAACAATGTGGTGTATGCTGTACAGTGTAGCGAGGAATGCTCAGACCTCTACATTGGAGAGACCAAACAGCCACTTCATAAACGCATGGCACAACATAGAAGAGCCACCTCGACGGGACAAGACTCAGCTGTCCATCTGCATCTAAAGGACAAAGGTCACTCCTTCGAGGAGGACACATTAGACTACGATGACCTGGATGACTGAGAACCTTCACAGACATATTAAACATGTTATACTTATAACTGTAACATTTGATATTTTGTCTCTGTACTATTTTTCAGTTAAATATGGGCTTTGAATCACTTTATAATCCCTTGATTCTGTTCTTATTTATAGTATGATTTATACAGTGTTCCATCTCTTTATTATGGAAGCCCGTTTCCGCCACTTAAAAAAAAAAAAAAAAAAAACATAACTCCAGCGCTAACTCGAAATTTCAAGTTGAAATTTTGAGAAAAGTAACTTGAAATTTCGAGTTAGCGCTGCCAATCAGTAATCGACGTGAATGACGTCATTTCCTTGTTACCCGGAAGCTGAAGCCCTCAGCTACAAATGCTACAGCTAAGCTACCGGTATTACATCCAGTCATGAATGCACAGATTGCTGAGTATTTTCAGCGTGGCTTCACAAATGATGAAATCCTTGTGTTATTAGCTGAATCACATGGCGTTACTATCAGCAAACGTACTCGCGAAAGCGCCAATTTGTTGCGATCCGGTTTTCAGTGCGCGTTCCTCTGCGCAATATGCTTCCGGGAAACAAGAAAGTGACCTCATTCACGTAGATTATTAACTCGAAATTTTGAGTTATTAACTCAAAATTTTGAGAAACATAACTCGAAATTTCAAGTTATGGATACTTGTTTTGTTTTGTTTTTTTTAGTGGCGGAAACGGGCTTCCATACTTTATGAAACAGTGTTGTAAATTTTAAATATTTGTACAATGTGGATGGGTGTATGAATGACGGGAGTAATAACCAAAGTCTTAGTCACGGAACACTATTGCTTTCCGTTCTGTCACTGCAATCAGGTTCTATCTTTACTCGTGAAGCATAACCGCACTGTTCTGTTAATAGCAAAGTCTTGCAAATTTAAGAGAAAAAAAGTTTTAAAAAAACTAGCTGTGACATCACAATGACGTGTGCACTTCTGTGAAATTCTTTGCATTCGGAGATAAGCGCAATCCTGGAACATTTTCTCTGCTATGTCATTCAGTTGTAGTAGTTGAGGTGTATTTCTTGCCAATGGGCACCCTTTATTTGGAGCAAACAAAGGGTGTTTTGGTGGGGAGGGGGGGGAATGCCATCGCTACATTTTTTTTTTTTTTTTTTTACACCAATAAGAGGATTGAAAGTCATTTTAAACAACAGAGCGGTCCCAGTAACACAAAGGATGTTGGAGTTTTCTTAAAAGGAAACAGGAGAGCAGGAGAGGAAACTATTTGCCCGGTTCCTTTTTTTGGTTTGTGTGTGCGTGCGTGCATGTGTTTGTTTGTGTGTGTGTGTGCGTGTGTGCGTACGTGCGTATATATTTTAATTATTTATTTTATATTATATTTATTTCATATTTATTTATTTCCCTGTGTGAAAAAGTAATGCCACAATCTAAGGGACTGCTTGTGCCGCCCTTGGCAGCAAGAGCTGCAATGACTCTTTCACATTGCTGTAGAGCAAAATAATTTTTACTCAACCACACTGGAGGGTTTTCGAACATGAGTAACCCGTTTAGCGTCAAGCCAAAGCATCTGAGTCATATTTAAGACTTTACTCGGCCACTACAAAGCCTTGATTTAAGTATTTATTTTGAGCCATTCAGAGGTGGAGCTCTTGGTGCTTTTCAGATCATTGTCCTCCTGCAAAATTATCATTATGCATCGTTAGCATTATCCCCTAATAAATGAAATCATTTCAAAACTGCACTTTGTATTTACTTGAAACTAGTGTGACAAATATCCCAAAAATAAATCAGAAAGGGGCATTTTCAAAGCACCGTACGTCAGTAGACCATGAGAAAGAACATGTGCATATGAGATGGTGGTAGGTCAGCACCTTTCAGTGAATTTATCACAATCATGTTATCTTTAACTAAAGGGGAATTCCAGTAAACGTCAATTGATTTCATGGAAGTTACTCATTGTGTTAGCTCAATGTTTTGGTATTAGGAACTGTAACTTTACTGTTTTGGTTGACTCTTAGCACTGTGATCAACCTTGTCTGCACCTGTATTAGGCTAATTTAACTGTGATAAAACAGTTGTTACACTACCTGCCCAGCAGAAAACACTGTACAAAGTGAGTTCAGATTTTTTTTAAATGAGCTAACAGAAGCAACCACAGTATTTCCAGCATGTCAGCTTTATAAGATTATAACACAATCAAGCTGTTCTTAAAGCTGCCAAGTGATAAAATGTAATAAAACTTATTTCAACTTTTTTTTTTCTAGGTCCCTGAAGAGGACATAGTCAGTGTGACAGACATGCTTCAGCACCAGAGGAACGAACCAGCCACCAGCTGACTTCTGAAGGACTGATAGTACTTGATGATCCTGGCTCTTTATGTCCTCTTGCTCCAGTTCTAGCAGCTAGAGGTGGCAGGCCAGCACAGAAGGAGACTAACTCTGTGCCTAGATTAGGACTGCATTGCCAGCAGTATTAACTACTACAAATTTGCCATGAACACCACAAGCGCTTTTCTGTGGTGTGTGCACACAGTTTGTATGCGAGGCCTCCTGTTATACCTGTCGAGGCAGGATGCACAGGATGAGTCCTAGGGGGGCCAGCAAACTGACAAATGCACATCACAGTGCACAAACCCTTCTAAACGGACAAAACCACACTTTAGCATTTGGTTTCACAAGCTGAAAGTTAGGCTTGAACGTGTATAATACACATGTATGGTCTGAAGATGAATTGTTAATAAAAAATGTTTTGCAGCATACACCAGAATACACTCAACACACAACTTAGTCTTCCAGTGTGTTATATTATAATATCATGTCAAAGCAAAGGTTGTTTCGTTTGGGGTTTTTTTGTTTTTCCTTCTTTTTTTTTTCAGTCCAAGACCATTTGCAAGTATTGCTGTTTTCATTTGTGTTCAACTGGAAGTGTGTAGCTTGAAACGCAACGCGGTGACAAACAACAGTTTGTAATTATCCTGCAAAAATACAACTGAGAATTTTTGGTTTTGACAACAGAGCTCACTTGTTTTTGACTTGAGAAGAAATATGTACATTCTTGAGTCAAAACTACTACAAATGCTGTAGGGGGTGGCCATTTTTCCTTTTTTTTTTTAAAAAAAAAATAATAGGTCAGCATTTCTTAACCTGAGGTCAATAACACTATGTCTTATTTTTGTTATTTGCACAATAACCTTTGTATCTAGCTAATATCACTTAGATCATTTTTCAGTGGTACAAATACATTTTATACAATTTGAAGTAAAATTCTTTTTGTGCTGCTTCAGTTAATAAAAGTGTTTCAAAATAAGTTCCATGTTGGCTTTGGCTCTACACGTTCCAACAAATATTGACAACTTTATAACAGGCAGGTAGCTGTCATTTGTCCTGCATGATTCAACTGGGCCTATATTAAGTAGTTTTGATAATAGTTGTTTATGATTTTTAAAGAAAATGAGACAACTGAGAGGCAAAATGTGGTTTTCTTTTGGTTTTCATGTTGGGAGGATTAACAAACAACCACACTAAAGACATCAAAGTTCTTCCCAGCTGGAGGTGCAGTAGGGCTCAGATCAGTGATATTCCTTCAGTGGCTGTAACAGGAGCAATTACTTATTAAGCACATTTGTTGAAGTTTTTCTTAAGTTGGACCCAAATCAACACTGAACAGGCTGTTGGGCAAAAATCCCGACTGTGTTTACCTGCAGGAATTTGGTGTATATACTTCAAATACTGAAGGAATTTCAGCTATTGAAAAAGTGGGTATTTAAATAGCCATCACGGAGTTTAAAACTGGAAATTAAACCCAAGCTATAGTCGCATGTCTTGTGTGTATTTGAATGAACAATAATATTTATTAAACTGATTGTTGTCCAAAGGCGACGTTTACAAAGCAAAAAGTGGAGGTCCCAGAATGAAACCACACCAGCAGCAACATAGCCACAAACACAGAACCATGCTTCTCTGCTAAAGCAGGCTAAGCCTACTCTTGTGTGACAAGTTGGCGTCTGCATGATGTCTTAAAGCTTCAGTCATAAGGGGAAATTTGTGGTTGGAAGTTACATAAAACCGTGATGGGCAGGTAATGTCAGAAAAGCATAACAGTCGGAAATAAGATTTTCTCTTTACTAGACACATACTAGATGCAATTGACATCTTCAAAAAGACATAAATTTAAACTACTATTTATAGTACCACAATATTTCCCTACCTTTCTGACTTGTGTCCCCTTTAAACAGAAGTGTCTACTAATGAGCCTTTGTCAACGGTTTAATATGGTTTTAATTACATGGGATTTTCTTTTTCCAGTGTTAACTTTCAAATGATATAATGTTGAATGTTATCCAACTTCAGTTTAAAAACCCAGCCTATATAATGCAAGTCACTTCGCACCCAATATGGAATGTGTTTTTTATTCTCTGATATATTTTGAGGATTGTAGTTATCTGAGGTCTATCTGACTCCTCTTATGAAATCATATGATTAAGATGCAATAATATGTCATAATGTGAGTGATGTTAAAATAAATTTGTCATGGAATTCCTTTGTATGAGGTGAATGTGGGCGTCAAAGTATGTGGGTGTAAATCTACCTAAAATACAATTTAAGCCGGCCTACCAAAGCAAAGTTACATCTTGCTGTTTTTATTTTGTATGAGGATAAGGCATGCCAGTTACCACTGCTACTATGGGTCGTAAACTCAATAGATCTCTTCTGCACTATGGTAAATATTTTTTTTTTAAAATTATTTAACTATTTATTTATAATTTAACAAACACAAATTTGACATTTGATCAACGAATACAACAGATGCTACGTAAGTTAATTTTTACATCTGGAAGCCTCAAATATTACATTAAATGAGTACTCTTTTAATCTTTTTTTTTTCTTTTTTTAACTCTTTTAATCTTGTCGCATTATTTTGGTAATTTTACAGTTTCTTGTTTATGAGAGAACATCGTCAAATTCCATTCGTTTTTTTTTTCTTCAGCAATCTTCTTGATCTTCCTGGAGGTTCAGTGCAGTCCTGTGTTTTCTGCTCCAATTTGTCCATCTAATAACTCCTGTGATGATTTGAAGAGAACCGATGACCTTGCGAAGTTATTCGAATTCGAAGCAACTCAGCTACTGAATTTATCTGTAAGTACCATCTAGTGAATCTGCTGTCATAGACTCCTTGCATGGTTGCTGTAACTATACACAGGACTCAGTCTATGGTGGACATTCTGTAGACTTTACCTAGCTGCTGCAAAATTGATCCTAATCTTATATGTCATATTTAATCTCACATCTCTGACATTTCACCTCATGTCTGTCCTCAGAGAAAGTCTGTTAAAAAATGGTAAAATGGTTTAAACTCTAAAGTTTACTCCATGTAATATTTAAAACGCATCTGTCGAAAATATTTAAAATGCTCACTGATGTATGGTGGATGTTTGCATGAACAGATGTAGTCAGTAAGAGCTTAAGTAACCATTACATAACGGTACTCTCAAAGGGCCCTCAGTGCCACACTGCCTAGTGTCTTAGTTGTGTGCTTTTAATCTAAACTACTAGTGCAAGAACCTGTTGTGGTTGCAAATTATATATATATAAATACAAGTCTTAAACTAGTAATGCTGAATGACATGAATCCATCATGTCTCTGTGACTCTAATGTTTATGAGCACAAAAATAGACAAATTGACGACGTACAAGGCACATTATTTTAGTTATTTCCACAGTGTATTTAGTTACATTTATTCACTCATAACTGTCCTTATTACCTGTACGAACGTGTCACAAAACTCAGTGCAAGGCTGAAGCATCAAGTGGCTCTGTTCTTATTTGAATAGAGAATGAGAATTTTACAGGTTTCACAGTTTTACGGTGAATTCTACCATGTTTTTTTTCCCCTACAGATAAAAAACTATGGAAAAAGGAATGAGCCAATACAACCTGAAGTTCCTAACACCCAGATATCTGGTAACGGCGCTTGTGAGAAGCTGCAGAACGTCTATATCAAGAATGAGCTTTTTAAGTCACACATTTTACAAGCCAAAAAATATCACAAAATACTTTTGAGGTACCCACGTGAAATTTTAAAAAGATCAGAGCACGTTGAAAAAAGACTAGAAAATCTTAACATTAAAATAAAGACTATGCTCAAACCATTCAATTTCACTCCGCCACCCCCACCCCCACTCCCAGAGTTTATGGATCACCACAACCAAAAAATCTATGTATGGAGTGTTGCGGTCAGACTGACGGAATGGTCCAAACAAGTGCTGATGGTAGTTAATCAGACACTCTGTGACTAAAAAAAGATAAGTCTGAGAAAATATCTCTGTTATCTGTGAACCACCACCTCTCTGCTATTCCTGTCATGGTTAAGATTTCCTTTTTAACCCTTGATGATGTTTTGACAGGGAATTCAAAGTTGTGCATTTTAGAAATTGTCCCTCTGGCTATATATTAATTATTTACTGGTACCTTGTTTTTATTTATGAATATCAATTTCTTTGAATGTGAATCTGATCTAGCTTAAATTTGCAAAATTATTTATATTTGAGAATATTTATTTATTTTGTTAAGGTTGATGAAAACTATCATTATTATTATTATACCAGCCCCTGTTTTCCACTGTTAACAATATTTTAATAGGTTTTATTATTTAATTGTTCCAGTGTTTCAGAAAGGTTCATTTATTAATTTGTCATTTATTTATGACTTAATATTACTCGAGTGTGCATATGTGCTGTGCTGGTGTATGTGTATTTATTATCATGTCCTGTTTAAGGTAATCTTCTGATCAGTGATGAGTAAAGTCAGTGTGCTCTTAAAACAGAGGAACTTGTCATATTGCGTAAAGTTTTTCTGCAATAATCAACCTTCTACTGCAATTTTGGGTTGTGTATGTGTACCCAGAGATTATGTAATACCAACAGAAAATTGTTTGTTATGTGATCTGATTCCCTTAAACTAAAATATGATGACAAAAACAGTCTATATGTTTCTGAAACACATATGTGGAGAGTATTACGTAACTTGCGACAAGTTTCAGTTTTTGTTTTGTTTTTTGTCTGAAGTTTAATTTTCTGTAACCTATTTATTTATTTATTTATTTATTTTTCAACACAGTTCTTTTTAAATTATTTATTTTTGTTGTTGTATATTTATCTCTTGAAAATGGCAACTGCTTTGTATACAAGAGGCAGGTATCTACGGTTTATATAAAGTGCAACCATCACCTCACCTCTGTAAAGTCTCTAACTAAACCTAATGACCTACATTAAATTCAGATTCATCAGCTTGTTGTTTTGTTTTGTTTTAACTTACGCTGAAAAAGAGACGTTTGTATTTTGATAAGTATAAAAATTAAACTTTAATCCAACTTCAGCGTTTTGAATTGAGCTGCATTTCAAATTCTTCTCCCTCTGATTTGCTCGTGAGATCAACCAACAGGGTTGAGTTACAATTTTAGTCAGAATTTGAAACTAGTCAAAACTGTTGGGCTGTGGTTAAGTTGCATCAATGCAGTATTGCATGACTCATTTATAGAGTATTTCATAGAGTACATATGTCATCACAGAATTCTTGCTAAACTACTAACGTAAGTTAAAGAAAGCTCATTTAAAAACATTTAGAGTAAAAATAATCATGCATTTTACAGTTACACAAACTAAAATTTCACTTATGTTATGTTGATCATATAAGACAAATAGCAGCCAGTTTTTAAAAATATCATATTTACCTTCGCTATCTACAACCTAGTTCGTTAGTCTCCTTTCTTTAATTTTTTCAGAGAAACTAACCCATTTATCTTTCAATATCAGTTTTTTGTTTGTTTTTTTCAGTTTGCAAATCTATTATCTAACTGTTCTAGAGTCTAGAGAATACTAATCATCATCATCAGTAGTTTCCTTTAGTGGAAGAGTTGGAAAAAAAAAATACCGCAGTGTGGTGACCTGCCAGAAGAAACTGAATTGATTGGTTCAGTGGTTGACTTTCTTCATCAGAGGATATGGTTAAGTAAGCGATAGGGCAAAATTATATTTCACACGCCTACTGCCCTTGTCATAGTAAACTATGAGCAGAATTAGAATGACAGAATACGGAGCAGGTACAGTATACCATGCAACAACGTGAAGTAGTTTGTATGAGAAAGTACACCAAACTTAAATTGTTGTGATTGTACACTTGCGTTTACAGGTTTTCTGAAGCTGGCATGTATCTGGATGGCGATTCTGATGCAAGGCTTGGATGCAGGACTTGCACCAAAGAAACGTGCTGCAGGTGCATCGTGCAGTCTCAAACACCTGACAGCCCTGACCGAAAGCCTGGTTAATGAAAGCTTGAGATGCTTTGTAAGTAATATTAAAACAATATTCATTTCCTCACCAGTGCAACCCAGAGAAGTGGCTTTGTGAGGCTATTTACAATCTGCCTATCACTTATACTTCGCAGAAACAGTGCGGCTCCCAAAGCTCTGCTGAGCAGTACTGTATCACAGCTTCATTTGTAGAGTGCTTCTTACTCCAGATTAAAACACTTTTAGTGCCAGTACCACAGCAATTCTGTAGTCATTCTTTGAAGCAATTTCAGTTAAATGGCTCTAAGTTGCTATTAAGAGGTCTGCTTTTTAAAGAGAATTAAATCTCAGGTGAAGATTAAACAAGTTTTATCTATGAAAGCGCATCAGCCAGAAAACTAATAACCATATCTGCATTTCCAATTTTGTTATGTTAAATAATATTAGTATCATAAAATCAGCAGTAAATAACCAGAATAAAGTAAAAAATAACATCTAAATTGTACTTACAGCATACGACTACACGTACTTCTTTAGATTACGTATGATATAAAAGAGTACGATAACTTTTGGGTATTTTGTCTGGTTTTCACAAAATAAACAAGACCTGTCTTTGTAGAGGATTGGGGGAACATTTTTGTGATGAAAAAAAGTCTTTATTTCTATTACCTGAATAATCTCATTATGCCTGAGACAGATTTTTGTGTGCATAATGGGTTTAAATACACATCTTTTTATTTAATCTACAGTTAAGTTTCTTCTTTTGCTGTGGTATAAGATTCATGCTGAGATGCATTGCATGACCTTTCAGAGACAGTTTAAGAGATTAGCTGCATATTCATGTGATGAGCAACACACGTCTTCAGAATCTCCTCGCCTCACTCTTGTCTCTTCTTTTAGGATGAAGCCAATGGAAAACACCTTGGTACTTGGTCCCCTGGCTTCCCTGAGCTCCACGTCCAGAAGAGCTCTCCTCCTAATTGGACAAAAGTTCATTGCAGCTTCCTCTTCATGTATGAAGGCCTAAATAACATCTTGGAGGACCAGAAAAACAACCTGAATCCCCAAAATGTTTCACTTCACAAGAAGCTCCAGGAAACCATTGCCAGGATCAGAATGCTTGCAAATTGTATACACAACATCTTTAATAGTACATGTTCCTCAAAGCCATCACCGCCTAAAATGCCTAAACATGTTTTTGAGAGGAAACAGTGGAGTCATACCCTGCTAAAGGCAGCCAGGGATTACTTGGTATGGCTGGAGCATAAGTTTGTTTCAAATGTTAAAGAAACCAAAAAGATGAAACATAAAGTAACAAAGACCTTGCCTCATAAGTACCTGGAGGGGAGTGGATACCTGCTCTGATTATTAACAAGTTTAGCTGAGCTTGTGGTGAAAATGTGGTTATAGATTGTGGCAGCTTTTCTTTAACCCCCCCCCCCCCCCCCAAAGACTTTTAAACGCTATTTTTTCATTTCATTATGCATTACGAACCTTTACAGTGTCTCTCTCTTTACTATATCTGAAAGTTCAGTACAAACATAACAACCTACATGGTAAAACAGCCAAAAATATTTTTTTTTAATACAATCTCTTAAGGGTGTACTTTAACATTTTGGGAAATTGAGCTGTTCTTATTGTGTTAAATGAGAAAGTACATGCAAATGTCTAATCTAAAGAACATATATTAAGTAAGGCACAACTGGGGAGGCAATTATCCTATCTTAAACCTGACAGGAAAAAAAAAGTGTGAAAATGTGGAAATCGCTGCTTTTTTCTGCTATGATCCAAATCCACCAATCCACTTAACTAATGTAAACCCCAGTACTGCTGGGCTAACAGTAAGGATCTTTTATTGCTTTACCAATCTTTATCTTTTGCTAACTGGCTGCTATTTGGCGCTTCGCATTTGATATCACGGGTGTGAATGATAACAACCATCTCAACAAATTCTAATAAAGCAAATATCTCCGTTTACCAAAATGTCATGTTGCTACCATAAAAGCGTTATCGGAAATGTCTTTGTTCCAAACCCGATAGCTCAAAGCAATCAACATGTTCCCCTGTGGCAGTAATTAATCAAGTTGCCAACCAGGAAAATGAGAAATGCCTCTAATACATTTCCTAATTATGACAGTTTGTTTTCCTCAGCCTTCACAGTGATTAATTGTTTTGCTCTGACCAACTATCCCTTGTGAGGGGGCTACATTGCCTGAGGTAGAAAGAAGCAGATAGCAATAACTTACAGAGCGCCATTAGTTTGGACTGAAATTAACATAAAAAAACAATGAGGTTGTATTTAATGTTTATATATTTTGAAGGACTTTTAATCAAATTTTGATTTTTATACTGTTATTTAAACTGAAATTCCTTGCATTATCTTTCTTTTCTGTGGACCTTATATTTATTCACCATAACTACTGATTTTTTAAAATAAAAACAAAACAACTGTTATTTCAAAATGATCTGTCTTGTTTGATTTTCTTCTTTAGACCCACAAGCTTAATAAAATTTGAATGCATGACATTGTTATCTACCATATATCTACCACTGTTATTTCAGTTAAATAAAACCTGCTATAGAGTTAAACTGTCATTTAAACCACACTACTACAAAATCTACATGCCACCATTCAGAAAGAAAAACCTGAAACTGTAACTCATTCCGTTTCACAGTCCCTTTTATTAAATAAGCATTTCATCTGCATGCACTATACACAGAGGTTAGGACACATTCGTTGCTGTTTTAAGATGTTCAGAACAAAAAAGAAAGGTTTATTTTATGACATGACTTTATGACTTTGTTGAAGCAAATGTTGATGGATGAGCTGCCTGTTAAGTAGACCTGATGATCATCACGGATGAACAGATAAAGCGTATTATGCACTTATGAAGTGTAAATAATTTTTTTAAAAAAGAAGAAAAAAAAAGCATACAGCGTTTTGTCTTTTTTGAGGTTGGTCTTGGATTCCTTCATCTCTTTGCCACAATAACGCAAAATTGTCCAAGCATTTCATATGCACCATCTCTTCAAGAAACACCCTTACTTGTCAGTTGCCATTTCATTGCTCTTCAATTACTAAACACCAGAAGCAAGTCAAATAGGCTCATACAGGCAGAAGTTCTGGAGGACTCTCACCATAGCAGTACTTTGCTTGAGGGTTTCGGTACGTGTTTTCATGTTGAACACTCTGGAGAAGGGGAAAAACAGAAATGAGAGAAGAAAAAAAACAAAACAGGTTAATAAATTAAAGTTAAATATGCACATTTTAAGAAGGTGAATCTTTTCTTACCTAAAACAAAGTTTTTTCACAAATCACTTTTACTTATATTGCTCTTCTCAATACTTACACAGTACTGAAAGTATTCAAAGCCTGCGCAGATTTCTTAAGAATTCAACTGTGATTTACAATAAGATGAGCCGAGATTCAGTTTTGTTTCTATTTTTTTAATTTTGGGGATTTTTAAAAGAATTTCTAAATGAACCAACTGTCTCAGGAAATTCATGAGAAAAATCTAACAGTACGTGTCATAGTGATACATCAAGTTCATATAAAAAGCGTATCTTTTGTCAAAAACTCAACAACTGTCTGAAAAATACACAGATAAATGTATGAGCAAAATATCGACTTTGAATGTCAAGAGATAAGGGTAAGTGTTGTCAGTGTTGTTGCATATCTGCCAGACTACTACTTTCACTATTTCTTTGTTTCCAAATGATTACAGTTATTATTATTATTATTTGTATGGGTCAACACTTTAAAACTGGTTTGAAAAATCTAACAATTCATGTTTGTTTCTTCTGTTTAACTTAACATACTTGTGAAGACGTCCTACACTTGGCCAGACACAACTCAAAATGATCCTCGACAGCAGTGAAGAGATTCTGGAAACCTTCAGCTGCACGATTCAGGAAGCGCTCGAGAAGAGGTTGCTGAACAAAAATAGAAAGATAAGAAATTGAACATGTACAAAAAACATGTATAGATTTATAATCACTCAAGATTTATTATCTCTTCCCATTGCATGCACTGCTTTGAATAAAATGCAAACTCAATATGCAATTTCAAATGATATCTTTGGTTCAAATGTGTGCACGCAAAGGTTTTGTGAAATGCAGATTGTGGGCAGATAAGCCTTTTCCGATTAAAGTTAAACGCGATGATCCTGAAGGCCCTTGATGTGACAGATTACCTTATCGGGCTGGAGACAGCATGACACGCAATACTCATAGATGCTACAGCAACCATTGGCCAGGCAACTTTTACAAATGTACTGTCTGGTGCTGGGAGCATTGACGTTACAGCAGCCATTAATGAGCAAGTCTTTTCTCTCGCAGACATATCCTGTAAAACATTAATACAGATAAGTATAGGCACTGGTTACAGTCTACATCAGATGTGTTATCACTGTATGGTGGTGAGTAATAGATTTATTACTCACCGAGTTCGTCTGTAAGCAGTGTCTTGCCCTGGATGGAATTTCTACACTGAGTGATCTGTCGGCTGCTGTTACCCAGGTTAAAACGGACTTTCCAGGGGATGCGATGATCTGAATCTCTAACTTCTAAGAGTGTGCGGTCTCGTATGGTCCGCTCCTCCTGAAAAATGCACACGCACAAGAAACGGGTCATGGAACGCTAATGAAGACCAACATCAATTTCAGAATATGGTCGAGCATATAACCCTATTCTAAATTTGCTATATCATTATTCCGACAGACAATAATATCTGTCAATAACAGCAATAAGGCGCCTAAAGAAAGCTCCAGCCGATCCAGGAGAGAAGGACAACCGCTGCCCAAGCGAAAACCTGTAGTGATCCCATATGTGTCAGGAGTATCGGAGCAGTTGAGACGCATTTTTTCAAAACACCGGGTCTCTGTGGCTTTTAAACCCCAAAACACGCTGCGCCAAAAATTGGTCCACCCCAAGGATCGGGTCCCCCGACACAAACAGAGTAACATAGTGTACGCTGTTAAGTGCCAGGAGGATTGCCAGGATTTATACATCGGGGAAACCAAGCAACCTCTGGCGAAGCGGATGGCACAACACAGAAGAGCTACCTCGTCAGGCCAGGACTCCTACAGGCCTGTGGACACTCTTTCAATGATGAGGATGTACACATCCTGGACAGGGAGGAAC
>VUQG01043799.1:0-14571 GCA_015106755.1 Etia nguti | reverse complement strand
CAACCCCAAAGGCCTCGTTCACCAAGATCATCAGTATAAGTCAGGAGGGTGTTACAGAGATAGCAGAGGAGTTCATGAGTCGCAAAGTGAGGGTGATGCGTCCAGCTACTGACAACTTCACCTTAGAGCTTGATGAGGTCACACTGTCTGATTCAGGAGTGTACCAGTGTGCTGTGTCTGAGCGCAAACCTTACAGCAAGACTCACAGCCAGGCACAAACTACCACTGTGACAGTGATTTCTATAGGTAAGATGTGTCTGCATTCTTGTGTAGTACAAACTTATCAAGACATATGATATTACTGACAATATAACAGGTGTTTGTTCTTATTGAGTGGTTTAATTTGTTTTTAAAGTTTAATTAAGGTATTCTAAAACCTCTATGGGAAGGTTTAACTTTCTATGATGTATGATTTGTTGGCTCTGTCAACATAGAAAAGGCTTGACGATGCTAAGGTTTTCATTGCAAGTTGAAGATGGACAAGATTACAAATGAGTATATCACAGGGCAGCTCATGCTTAGCTGTTTGTTTGGAGCTGCTTTCGACGTGTGCAAAGGAGGGTAGTGGTTATATTAGACAAACATTGCTGAATATCAGACTGATAGGCAGAATGATAAAAGGAATTATTTTCATTTCTTTGCATTTTTATAACTATATGACCTCCACAGGAGACATTAACACTCAACAGGTAGCTTGCACATTAACAAACTACGAGCACAAAATTTTCTTTTAGCTGAGTCAGGCTTTCAGACAAAAAAGCTATCCTTAGAATGTTTGTCTTTGAATATTTTGTCGTAGGGCTTATCAAATGTGGTTTAGGTTTTGTTAACAGTACAAAATGACACGTAACTGCATAAATATAGGGCTAAAGCTGGCTAATGCATACAGTTGTAAGCTTGAGACATAGATGTCATGACACATATTGGATGAAGGTAATTTTTGTGTATTCATTTTTATAATCAAGTTAACCTTTCCTTTTTTTTAAAAAAAAGATGAAATGATGCATGATTTTTCTGCTTTAACACTATTGGATAATTTTCATAATAATGTTAAACTTTCTTTGTTTTTAAGTAAGAAAGGAATTGTGACATAACAATAGCTATATTGTGTAGACTGAGAAGCAAGTTGTGGTTTTGTAGCAATGTATTCACATCTCCTTTTTGCTTTGAACACTCATGATTGCTTGATCACCAGCTTCTCCTTTCTTACTTGCTGCCGCTGACTATTTTGGATTTTTGTCTCAGACACGCTGATGGGAGTGTCTCTAATCAGTCGCAAGAGTCGGGTGACTGTTGGAGAAAAATTGGAGTTGATGTGCCGGGTCAAAGGGCCACGCATGCCCGTAACACTGACTTGGAGCGTGCAACGTGGTACTAAAACAGCAGACACCATCCTGACACTTTCCCCTGATGGCACCATCAGCTGGTCTGCAGACCAGAACCGCTACCAGCTACGAGTAGAAACAGGAAAAACTGAAGTCATGTACTATCTGCTGGTCATTGGTACCAGCCACAGAGAAGGAGGAAACTATCAGTGTAATGTGTCTGTCTTACTGAAGAATGTGCACAAGGAGTTGAAAGCATCCAATCAGCTTGCTGTGATAGTAAACAACCCAGGTACTGCCAGCTGCAGCCATTTTGGAGCAACATTAAATAGAAAGAGTCATTTTTTTCCTTCTTTCCACAGAAAATAATGAAAATATTGTCTCCCTTTTCTAGTAAGCAGGCTTGATGTGTCACCTATCCCGATGTTGACAAGTAATATGAACACTGACATAACAATAACGTGCTCCATCATCACAAAAACTTCTGAATCATCACTCTACTCTATCACATGGCTGCATGAGGAAAATGCTGGAAATAAGACCATTGTAAGCTTGGACCGGAGTTCCATAGTAACGGAATCCCAGGCGGACCTGAGCCAGCGAATCAGCATGAGGCGCAGCAAAGGACCCACTTTTGAACTGACGATTCGGCAAGCTAGAATCTCAGATAAAGGTTTATATACATGCAAGGTGGGCGAGTGGCTTCAAGATCCTCGTGGTGAATGGTATCTGCTCTCAACAGTGTCCAAAAGCACAGTGCTAACAATTACTGAGCCTGGTGAATACATTTATTTTCATTACTTCACAAACATGTTCACATGTCATATACAATTAGCACAAAAATAAATTAAACATACCATTTACAAATATATAACTCTGTCTTCTTTTTTCATTCTCTAGCCAACGACCTTCATTTAGATAAGACAGAGCAGCAGCTGACTGCCAAAGAAGGAGAGGAAGTCGAGCTCAACTGTAACATCACCTCAGGAGCTTCTGGTTCTTCGGTTTTCTATCGAGTTATTTGGCATTATGCTGCAAACAGTTCTTCTTTGAAGGATGCCTCCCTGGTGGAGCTTGATCACACCGGCCTGGTGAGTTACCCAGAGAACAAAGACATCAGAGGCCTGCAGGAGCGGCTACGCCTGTTCAGACCCACTCAGAAAAGCTTTTACCTAAGTATTCAGAAAGCCCATGAAGAGGATAGTGGAACCTACTGGTGCCAAGTGGATCAATACCAGCTGGATAATGAAGCTCACTGGCAGCTGAAGGCCTCAGACAGTAGTGGTGCTATCAAACTCAGTGTAAAGGTTACAGGTATGATCACACCTTTTAAAGTGTTCTGTTGGGATCCTAATGGTATAGCTATTTTGGGGGGCTATCTTTTGTTTTTTGGGGGGTAGGGGGTTGTATGAATTGTACTTGTAAGCAACTTTTTAAGAGGCGGGTTATGTGTTTCCCTCAGTTACAAGTTCTGCGTCGATCTATCTGGTGTCCTGACCCCGGCCGAAAGAATCTTTTTGTATACTAGTATAATGGTGGATGATATCAAACAAGACTTACGTTTCAAAGTTAAAGCAATCCTAAGTTCAAGTCAAAGGCTCATGCTTCAGTCCTTTTCTAAATCTGGGTCTGTATAAATTCATAGAGAGTTGACATCCCCACAAACCATGTATTTATGAGTGGAGACCTTTAATGGAGAGCTTCTAAAACAGCTTCAGGTAGATTAACTTCAGTGGGCTGCCAAATATGAGTCAAATCAGGATGTGTTTGCACTGTGAAACATGCAAAGGCTTTCTAGTGACCTCACTGAATGAAAATGGAGCTAGAAATGAACAAGAGACTTTGTTTAATCTTCTTGCTGTAACTTTGTATCAGCCATATATCAGTTAGTGTTACTGATCATCTGATTTAACTCTATAAAAAAGGAATCAAGTGTAATTCCCAAAACCTTAGCAAAATATCCCACTCTTCTCAGTTGTCTTCTGGGCACCTTTCTTGTTTTGCTGTTGATGGGTTCATCTCTTCTGTTTGGCTGTTTGCAAGTCCTCCCTTGTGTGTCAGTAAAACTGGAATTTGTCCTTACTTTTGTCCTTGTCCTTACTTACAGAAAACAACCTCTCTATTCCAAAGGAGGAAGCAGTGAGTAATATAAGCAGAAACCAGGATTTAACTATCCCCTGTAACATCAACAAACAATCCAGCCATGAATCCAAGTTCCAGGTCACATGGTTTTGGCAGAAAACAATCGAAACTGAACAGAGCCCCATATTCACAGTCTACAGAAACTCCACTCTGCAACACAGGTTTGGGGAAAATGTTCACCTGATGTTCGACCACCCTGACCCCAGCCAATTCAGTCTCACGTTCTTGAACCCTGGTCCTGAAAATAGTGGCCTGTATTTCTGTGAGGTAGAGGAGTGGCTGCCTTCTCTGTCTCGTGGGTGGAGAAAAGTTGCAGTGGAAAAGTCAGGGTATTTGAATGTCAGTGTTCTCACAGAAGGTAGGCATGTCTTAACACACTTAGTCATTTCTCTCAGTAAATATCACAAGATCATGTAGAAATACCTTTCTTTGTCGTCTTTTTTGCAGGTGGGGCTAATGCTAATGCTGTTTCTGAATGTAACACAACAACCTATACAATCATTATTGTAGTTCTCATCATCATAGTGGTGGTTATATTATTACTGATGTTCAAGGTGTGCAGAAGTAAAGGCTCACAAGGAAAAAAGTCAACTCCATCTCTCTGGGCTGAATCACTACCTATGAACAACAAACCCAGTGGAGATGATTGAACACCAGAGACATTTTTTGTTTTTTTCAGATATGACGCAAAAATATGCAAAAGTTTTCATTTAAAATCATTGTTTCCATTCATTTGTTTCTAACATTCCATGAAATAGCTCTGCTGATTTACTCTCAGTACAGGTAGAAATATTTTTCTTTAGGAGTTGATGAATCTAAATTGAGAAAGGCACTTCTTATTTTATAGATTCCTCTGCTCATTTTAAAGGCCCGAATGCACAAGCAGCTGAACTGTGGCGAGTCTGTGGCTTCACATCTGCGAAGACGTTGCGATGTAGCACGTCTTCATGCAGCTATAAGCCTAAATTGTGGTGAATGTCTAACTAGTTCAGCAATTACTCAACCGGGAAGTGCCGTGGTTATGCTCAGAATGAGTGTGCGGTCTCGAAATCCTGCTGAGTTGTCCATGTGGCAGACATTTAAATGTTAGATACTGATCGCCACAATGTTCTTAAGAATTTTCACAAGATACTTACTAATGCAAACTTTTCCTTGTTTTTTTGCTAAGTTTCAAAATTGTTTTGCTTAAGCTTACACAAATTGTTTGGTGATGACAGTATTTCTCATTTGCATCTGAGCCATGATGCACAGTGTTTTATATATATATATATATATATATATATGTGTGTGTGTGTATGCGTCTCGTTTGTCACATGCAATCTAGTATTTAATTTTTTTCATTGCTGTGGCTTGAAACAATAATTCTGATTGGAATTTTTAACTGAAAATAAAACCCACAGAAAGAATAGACCTTGACAGTTCATCATTAGATAAGATACTGAATATCGATGGATTGTAAAAATGAACTGCACACATATGGTGGACATAGGTATTGGTCAGCCGTTTAAAGCATTTGAATTCATGGATATTCATCTTGCATTTGTACCACTGTTAAGTTGAGTGTTACTGTTTACGGATTATATTCCTCTATGAATTTTATTTTTTCAAAAATTATAGGCTCTGGCAGGTCTACTGCCCCTGAAAGACTGCTCTTATGTTGATGTGAGTGCTTTTAAAGGGAAAAATAAAGTCAGCACTTTGATGTGTCAATGTGTCAAATTAAAATAAAAAGACATAAATAATAATGTGTGGCTATGCAGGGGTTCACAGGGTGCAATGTACTATATATTTTGCAGATAACTGTCTCACACTCTGTCATTCTTTCTCTCTTTTGACTCAGTGTTTCCTTCATCAGCCCCTTGAATCTTTAACACCCCATCTGTGTAACAGACTAGAATAGAATCAACTTGTTGCTTTGACTTTTCAGCGAACAGCTGTAGACATCCCATTACTGTCATACTGAGGAGGGCTTTTGTGTGGTGATTGTGTACAAGCTGAGGAAAAACTTGCAGCGTTTCTCTGAAAGATGTGAGAGACTAAAAGAACACTTTATGGCAGACTGTAGTTCTCTTAGCCTCAGAGAGATGTTGTTGTGCTGCCTTTTGTTTTGAATTTTACAAAGGGGTGGACTGAGCTCCTTGGTACAGCCTCCCTCTGAACTTTACTATAATTTCACTCGCTTGTGTTGCCATGGCAATGCCTGTCGGAGCAAAAAAAACAAAACACAAAATTTGGGAGGCAAATCAATGCACAAACGTTGCTTTGAAGGATATGGTTTTATATGATAAAATATCACTGATTTTATATAATTTTATATGATAGAAGGTCAGTGATATTAAACCTCTAGCCTTGTGATAAATGCTTCTTTTTGTGGGAAACGACACTGAAAGAACACTGCTTTTACAAAAACAATGACTCTGTTTGTCCATACCTGCATACACAAACAATGTCTGGTTTGTCTGGTTTGATCAACACACCTAAATGGCAAAGTGCTAGGAAGAATATTAGTGCCACTCGTAATGTTGTGGATCCTGTGGCCTCTCCTCTAGCACCACCATGAGGACATTTTTTGAGTGAAATGTCTAGATAACGTTAACGAACCCCTAGGTTTTTATCTAGCGCCAACAACAGGATGCAATATTTCTTTTCCATCGGGTTTGCAATAGTAATAAAGACGATTTGTTGGTTGTTAACTTCAGCATAGCTACTGAGTTTTGTGGTCCTTTGATATTATGTCCAGAGCCATCATCAGCTCAAGATTCCAGTGTTCAAGATCACAAACCTGCAAGAAAAGACATTCCAATTAGTCCCAAATATAAATGCCAGTTATATTCCCCAACATTTAGACTGTAAAAATATTAAACATTATGTCCGCTAAAACAACAGCATGTGAGCACTGATAGCAGGTGACTGCAGTTTCCTGAAGGAACAGATGTCCGGGGAAGCTCGCTGGTCCTTATGGGTGGCTCCAGAGTGGTTCCACAGTCTCTAGTTCACAGCCAAGATCTCCACCCCAAAAATTTTTTTTTTAACCTATTCTATAATTCTGGTGGAAAACTAAACCCTTATTTTGTTTAATGTTTCTGTAAATGTGTCTTTCACCTGCATTTAGAGCAGCAGCTTGATGTGACAATGAAACATGCAGGCCTGTGAAACACTGTAAGTCTCAAAATAGGACTTTAGGACAAAGAGATGATCTAGTTCAGATGTAGGAATATTATGTTGTCCAGTCTATAGCTCAAAGGAAGACTCAAAGTCATAATGAAGCTAAGAAAAGGTCCCATGATACATGATACTACATGCAATTAACTTATTATTAGCAGGCTTCTGCTTAATTATAGGTTATCTTGAACTGGAAAACAACTCAAATTAAGTCTGTATGGTGTTATTTATGTATTGTTAACTAGGAGGTGTGAATAAATTGGGATTCTGTGTCATGTATAACTTCTATAGATCCCTAGTTTCTGTCTTTATTATGATTATAATCCACGCTGATTAATACAGGGCCGAAGCATGGCAGTGCAGGGAAAGGTTAAAACACTTTGCATCTCTAGTCAAACTGCAATTAGAAATGTAAATGGGGCTGGTTTTCTTTTTTGCTGCTAATTAAAAACATCACTGATTGGAATGTGGCCTGTAGCAGCTTCACAGTTTAGCCCACAGAGAGCATTTCTATTTTGTTTGCAGTTTCTATTCTGTCTCATTCAGAGTGAATTTCTAACATTTTTATTCGTTAAACACGTCCTGAACAGTTTACACTAGAATACATTTTCTTTCATAATTTCAAGTCTCTTTTCTCTTAACCAGAATTTAATATGGTGAATATGGTAATAAGGATAGATGGATGTTTTCTGACTGATACACACTTCATAAAATGTTTTTTCCCCATACCACTTTCTGTATTTGTCTCAAAAATGTGTATTTCCTCTCAGGACTAATGCAGTCTCATACCTATAATACTTTCTTAACATTTCTGTTGAATACATCCATTCATTCTCGTCCGCATGTCCAATTCAGGGTCCTGGAGGGGCTGGAGCCTTTCACAGGCACCACAGGGCGAGGTGTACCCTGGACCACACACCACAGTGCCAAGGCTTTAAGAGCAGAAACTGCTGCTGTAAAGCTCTTTATGCCCTTTAGAACATCCCTAAAAATAAAAATGTTTTGTTTTTGTTTTTTTTAAATAGCATCAAAAGAGAAACTGACCCAAACACAAAACGTTATGGTGTTAATTTTATGAGCATTTAAAAATAAAGTTCCCCACCATTTTCAAGCAGTCTGAGTATTAAAATGCCGATTTGAATAGGACTGGTTAAAACTGTACGTCCTTATGTTCTCCACCAGGTGGCACTATTGCCTCGTTAATATACAGCATCATTCAAACAAATAAATTCAAGCTTGCAAAGTTTGCAGAAAGGGGTCGAATTTAGATAGGGTGGTTCTAAGCACCATAATTAACTATTTTATCTCAAGCTGCCTATGCAAGAATATGGTCATGGATGTAAATGTCAATGTCAAAAACGTGCATCACCTGCTGGAAACGAGCAAAGACATGAATTTAGTTTACACGAATTCAGAGGTGGAAGCGCCTTGCTGTCCAGCAGGTTTTATTTTTAATGTATTAGCTATACTTTTAAGTCTTGCGGTGGTCAGTTTTGCCCTTCTCTCTCTTTGATCCCCACTCGCTCTGGGGGGGGCAAAAAAGAAAAAAAAAAGCCCATTTATCTTACCAGTTTTTCCACTTCTTCGTACATTGTTTGGCAATTTCCCGCCAGGAATTAACAGACATGTACGAGTCCTTTTATTGAGGCCGGAAATGCACAGGAGCAATCTGAACGGGCCAATCACAATAGGTTGGCCTCCCTCAGCGGGACGCGGAATAACATTTCCAAGAAATTGCACGTCATTATATTCCCATTTACGGCGTGAAAGGTTTCAGAGGAGTTCGTAACGTACCTGAAGCGCAGGCAAATCAAGGCATGAAAAGGCACAGAGAGATTACAGAGTAACACAGTACACATTAACCAAGGGCTTGATCGCAGCCGAGGACGTACAGTGTTGAGCCTGAAGTTGAAGGTTCATGATGAGTTTCCTGCTCTCTCTTTGGAGGGCGGGTGTGATTCTCTGCTTGGGTCAACTTTTACATTGTGGTAAGTAGTACAGTGAATTCCTGTAGTTCCATAATATTAAGTTTAATGTCTCAGATGAACCCAAGATGTTGTGTTGTTTGCAACTATTTTTTCACCTTTTATGAAATTGCATTTAGCAAAAACCTCAGAGTAAACTTACTGATTGATAAATGTTAGTTTTTATTTGGTCTCCATAGTTTTAATATCAGTTTAATTGCTACATGAAAAAAAAATTAGCTCCTCCAAATTATTTTCACAAATCACAATGACAAAGTAGTAATGTTTGCTTTCTGTGGGGAAAAAATATTTTCCTGAATGAAATAAATAAAGTCAATCAAGCCAACAGGCCACACAGTTACAGGTGATATCTGACAAAACTTGCAGATATTTTCTTTTAATCATAAATGTCATGCAAACATATTTCCATAGAAAAACTTTAAAAAAAGAAAAAATATATAAAATCTTTCTAAAAACATTGTGTGCACCTGTAACATTTCATATGGATGTTCAATGCACAATTCATGCAGTGTTCCATAAGCTACAGTATATGTTAGATACTTAAATACTTATAAATACATGAGTGACACTTTGAAGTTTCAGGATTCAGATGACTTCATTTGTGTTTTATCTGTGCTTTACTCAGGAGAAGCCAGAGTGAACACTGAAGTACAAGCTGGGCCTCTGTATCGTGTGTTAGGCTCTCCCCTCTACATCACCTGCAGTGTGAGCGGCTTCAGAAGTGAAAACACTGACAAACATTTTGAATTCCGTATGACGAAGCCTTCCAACCCACACATGGACATCCAAATCATCAGTTCCAATGATCCTACTTTTGGATATTCTAATCACCAAATTCGTGTACGAAAAAATGAAATTGCTTTGAAACGCCTCTCACCAAACTCCATCCGCTTCGAGATACAACACCTGCTGAAAATTGATGAAGGGGAATATGAATGTACTGCAGTCAACTTAGAAGGTGGTTATGATGGAGACTATTCTGCTAAGACAGTTGTTAAAGGTAATCAATCACCATCCTGATTTTCAGTCATAAAACCCTTGAATGTGTCTTCATGTAGGTATGGTACAGACGATGTCAGAGCATTCATGACTTTTCATTTCTCTGATGTGGTTTCATAGTGATTGAAGACTCCCTGAGTGTCTCATCATCTGCTTCCACACCACAGAGCTTAAACGAGGGTGAAGCTCTCACTTTAACATGCCTGGCCTCTAGCAGCACCAGCCAGCACACCCATCTGTCTGTTGCCTGGTATCTCAGTAAAGATGGACAGGAGGACGCTCAGCCTATCATTTCTCTGAATAGAGATTTTACACTGAGTCCAGGCCAGGGGTTTGAAAGGCGTTACCAAGCGGGTCTCATACGCTTAGATAAATGGGGAGAGGCCTCGTACAGCCTAAAGATGGCTGAGGTTGAGCCATCAGACCAAGGTAAGATCTACTGCCAGGCTCAGGAGTGGATCCAAGATCCTGATGGCTCCTGGTACATCATCATACAGAAGAATGCAGAAGAAATGACCCTGACAGTCAAAGCAACAGGTTGGAAGCATTTCATTGATTTTACTCAGTCGTGCTATATTAAATAAAATGGTTTGATATTGGTCAGCACATTAATGTTTACTTATCCTATAGACACCTGTGTGGATGTCTCACTGTTTTCATTTTTTATCTTGAGTAGAGGTGGTAGATCCATCGTCTCCATCTATGGCAGTGGAAATCTCAGCACAGCCAGCAGCACTGCAGGAGGGGCAGGAGCTGTTGCTCTCATGTGACATAAACACACAGGACGTGGAGAAAAGATTCTTCTCTGTAGCATGGCTCAAGGGAAGTGTGGAACTGGCCCGCATTGGTCCCACAGGCGTTCTCACTGTGGCACCGGAGTACAGTGTTCGACAGAAAAATGGAGAGCTCAGAGCCGCCCGGACTGGGAACAGAGATTACCGTCTCATCTTAAAGCCTGTGAGAACTGAGGACCAGGGAGAGTATACCTGTACAGTTTGGCCTCAAGAAAGAGGCCAAGATGATGCTTTTATTGAGGGAGAAGCCAACGACTCCAGCCCACAGCGGGTCAGCGTCTCAGCCACAGGTGTGTCAAAGAGAACACATACGCACTCAGTTATTCAGGGGTTTAATTCACTGTACTTTTTACATTGTTTGTGTCTGCCCACAGAGAGGTAGCAACTCTAAAAAGTAAGACAAACAGTTCAGTCAAAATATCCACTTCAAGTGTTGTTATAAGCAGCTTTATTGACTATACAAAAAATGTAAACTTATTAAAAAAGCACATTCACTGGTCCTACTAAAATTCACTTAACAAGGTCACACACAGAGGTTGCAGCACAGTGTGGAGCACTATTAAAATGATTACTTATTAACTCAATGATCACACTCCAAAAACCACTACACACAATTCCATCACCTCACCAGATCCGACCTAACATCTGACTACTCCCAGTGAACACACCAGCTGCTACCAGGAAACATTAAAGATGACAGCAGGACCAGGGTTAAAAATCACTAACACAATATCTAAAATGACACAAAGAAAACAAAAATATATAAATAGAAACTGTTTAAATACTCCAGTAGATAATAATTGGCACTTGACTGGAATTCCAAACAGAAGCAAAGAATAATTAGAATCACACATAGCATTAACACATCATACATGAATACATTGCAACAAATTTGCTAAATAGTTAAACATGTAAATCCCCACAGTTCAGCTAGCTTCAGGTTAAAATTCCTGAGGAAGAGCTTTAACATCAATTTACATCAATAAAATAACACAATGGGTCAAGAGGTACTTCATTAACACCAGCTTGCTTTGTTTCGTTTTTCTTTTAAGTTTATGAGATACGTCTAAAAGAAACATCCAGCCCCAGGTTATTTATTAATCAGCTAAAGTGACTCATCTAGCTGATAGTACATTTACTGCACAAAGCTGAGGACTGTATTTAATCAACCCCATTTACTGAACAGACAAAGGCCTACCACACCTAGTGCACAGCCTTTTGTTACCTAAGCACCTCCCACTAATACACCTATTATTCTCAATACTGCTGATTCTCCCAGGAATTCCCATACACTAGGTTCATTTTATCGATCATTATTAACTCTTTCTGTTGCCTCATCTCCTCACAGAAAACAGGCTGTCAGTCAAAATGCAGCAGGCTGGAAATATCACCGAAGGGGGCAGGATGCATCTCTCCTGTAAAGTGGATGGGGTTCAAGGTCAGCTATCTGTAACCTGGCAACTCAAGTCAACCCCAAAGGCCTCGTTCACCGAGATCATCAGTATAAGTCAGGAGGGTGTTACAGAGATAGCAGAGGAGTTCATGAGTCGCAAAGTGAGGGTGATGCGTCCAGCTACTGACAACTTCACCTTAGAGCTTGATGAGGTCACACTGTCTGATTCAGGAGTGTACCAGTGTGCTGTGTCTGAGCGCAAACCTTACAGCAAGACTCACAGCCAGGCACAAACTACCACTGTGACAGTGATTTCTATAGGTAAGATGTGTCTGCATTCTTGTGTAGTACAAACTTATCAAGACATATGATATTACTGACAATATAACAGGTGTTTGTTCTTATTGAGTGGTTTAATTTGTTTTTAAAGTTTAATTAAGGTATTCTAAAACCTCTATGGGAAGGTTTAACTTTCTATGATGTATGATTTGTTGGCTCTGTCAACATAGAAAAGGCTTGACGATGCTAAGGTTTTCATTGCAAGTTGAAGATGGACAAGATTACAAATGAGTATATCACAGGGCAGCTCATGCTTAGCTGTTTGTTTGGAGCTGCTTTCGACGTGTGCAAAGGAGGGTAGTGGTTATATTAGACAAACATTGCTGAATATCAGACTGATAGGCAGAATGATAAAAGGAATTATTTTCATTTCTTTGCATTTTTATAACTATATGACCTCCACAGGAGACATTAACACTCAACAGGTAGCTTGCACATTAACAAACTACGAGCACAAAATTTTCTTTTAGCTGAGTCAGGCTTTCAGACAAAAAAGCTATCCTTAGAATGTTTGTCTTTGAATATTTTGTCGTAGGGCTTATCAAATGTGGTTTAGGTTTTGTTAACAGTACAAAATGACACGTAACTGCATAAATATAGGGCTAAAGCTGGCTAATGCATACAGTTGTAAGCTTGAGACATAGATGTCATGACACATATTGGATGAAGGTAATTTTTGTGTATTCATTTTTATAATCAAGTTAACCTTTCCTTTTTTTTAAAAAAAAGATGAAATGATGCATGATTTTTCTGCTTTAACACTATTGGATAATTTTCATAATAATGTTAAACTTTCTTTGTTTTTAAGTAAGAAAGGAATTGTGACATAACAATAGCTATATTGTGTAGACTGAGAAGCAAGTTGTGGTTTTGTAGCAATGTATTCACATCTCCTTTTTGCTTTGAACACTCATGATTGCTTGATCACCAGCTTCTCCTTTCTTACTTGCTGCCGCTGACTATTTTGGATTTTTGTCTCAGACACGCTGATGGGAGTGTCTCTAATCAGTCGCAAGAGTCGGGTGACTGTTGGAGAAAAATTGGAGTTGATGTGCCGGGTCAAAGGGCCACGCATGCCCGTAACACTGACTTGGAGCGTGCAACGTGGTACTAAAACAGCAGACACCATCCTGACACTTTCCCCTGATGGCACCATCAGCTGGTCTGCAGACCAGAACCGCTACCAGCTACGAGTAGAAACAGGAAAAACTGAAGTCATGTACTATCTGCTGGTCATTGGTACCAGCCACAGAGAAGGAGGAAACTATCAGTGTAATGTGTCTGTCTTACTGAAGAATGTGCACAAGGAGTTGAAAGCATCCAATCAGCTTGCTGTGATAGTAAACAACCCAGGTACTGCCAGCTGCAGCCATTTTGGAGCAACATTAAATAGAAAGAGTCATTTTTTTCCTTCTTTCCACAGAAAATAATGAAAATATTGTCTCCCTTTTCTAGTAAGCAGGCTTGATGTGTCACCTATCCCGATGTTGACAAGTAATATGAACACTGACATAACAATAACGTGCTCCATCATCACAAAAACTTCTGAATCATCACTCTACTCTATCACATGGCTGCATGAGGAAAATGCTGGAAATAAGACCATTGTAAGCTTGGACCGGAGTTCCATAGTAACGGAATCCCAGGCGGACCTGAGCCAGCGAATCAGCATGAGGCGCAGCAAAGGACCCACTTTTGAACTGACGATTCGGCAAGCTAGAATCTCAGATAAAGGTTTATATACATGCAAGGTGGGCGAGTGGCTTCAAGATCCTCGTGGTGAATGGTATCTGCTCTCAACAGTGTCCAAAAGCACAGTGCTAACAATTACTGAGCCTGGTGAATACATTTATTTTCATTACTTCACAAACATGTTCACATGTCATATACAATTAGCACAAAAATAAATTAAACATACCATTTACAAATATATAACTCTGTCTTCTTTTTTCATTCTCCAGCCACCAACCTTCATTTAGATAAGAAAGAGCAGCAGCTGACTGCCAAAGAAGGAGAGGAAGTCGAGCTCAGCAGTAACATCACTTCAGGAGCTTCTGGTTCTTCGGTTTTCTATCGAGTTATTTGGCATTATGCTGCAAACAGTTCTTCTTTGAAGAATGCCTCCCTGGTGGAGCTTGACCACACCGGCCTGGTGAGTTACCCAGAGAACAAAGACATCAGAGGCCTGCAGGAGCGGCTACGCCTGTTCAGACCCAGTCAGAAGAGCTTTTACCTAAGTATTCAGAAAGCCCATGAAGAGGATAGTGGAACCTACTGGTGCCAAGTGGATCAATACCAGCTGGATAATGAAGCTCACTGGCAGCTGAAGGCCTCAGACAGTAGTGGTGCTATCAAACTCAGTGTAAAGGTTACAGGTATGATCACACCTTTTAAAGTGTTCTATTGGGATGTCAATGTTCTCAATGTTGTAG
>VUQG01043798.1:114115-124263 GCA_015106755.1 Etia nguti | reverse complement strand
TCCAACATAAATGAAGACATAAAACTACACAGCAGTGACGTTTGTAGGGTTACTTAAGTTGGACTAGCTGGTATATGATGCTGTGCTAGTGATCGCTAGCGACACAGCTATGTTAGCATAACAAAGCATAACACAGTGAAGCTGGAGAATGAGAGAATGAACGCTGAATTTGACAAATACAATTGCATGGAAAGATGCTGTAAACGGACGAAACTTCAGTAGGGGAGAACATCTGAGAGAATCCATCCACAATACGAGGTTAGTCATTAATGTAAGATAAGGGGGACTTTTATTAGTCCCACACGTGGGAAATGTGTTTTGTTACAGCAGAAAGTGGACAGTGCAAAGTTACATGGCAAAAATTAGAAAAACACTGGAACAACATTGGAATAGAGCAGCTGCCAGAGAATTCGACATTAATGAATCAATGGTACGGAAGTGCAGGAAGCAAGAGGAATGAGTTGAGTAAAGTTTGACTTATCTGACTGTTTTCGTTTAATGCGCCTTATAATCCCGTGCGCCTTATGTATGAAAACAGACCCGTTTGTCGACAGTGCGCCTTATAATCCGGTGCGCCTTATGGTCCGAAAAATACGGTAATTTGCTCAATTCTGAGCACATGAATCAAACATTACGGCTAAAGGTACTAATCTGTAGAGCTAGTAAGCTACCAAAGTGCACATAACGTTTCTGCAACAAATATTTATAAAACTAATGTAATGCTAAATGAGATCTGTGTAAGGACATGTACTGGTGACACAATTAACCTTAGACTAGGATAAAGAGTGGATAGGCCACGATTGTCCTAAAAAATACAACAGTTTTTATACTACAATATCTGCACACAAATGCCACACAGGCCTGATGGGGGCAGAGCAGATTAAGGTAGAGGATGTGGTGAATAGGCCCACATACAAAGGCCCATGTCCACAGACACTCATAGACAAACCAGAATCTTTGAGTGTTGAGTGCACCTCCAGCTGCCCTGATGACCAATCTTTTACCGCTAACCCACAACAGGCCAGCTTCATTCAGGTAGGCACGCTGTGTGCCCTCACATCCACCCACCTCCCACCACCCCAGCCTCTCTATGTTTCCCAGAATCAATAGAGATGTAAATAAGTTCATGCATTTAGGGACCTTTGTTTGGGGCACTCACACTAGAGAGGCCTGGCCAAGTGCTTGTCCTTTGTCTCCCCTCTCTCACCCCGGCTCCCATCCTTCCATGTGGACGAAGGGCCAGTTCAGATGTTTTTGAAAGGACGCTTGTATTTCGCCATATGGAGATGAGATGCTGCATGTGCACCAGTGTGTTTGTGTGCATGCCTGCTCCCATGAGCACTGATGACAACAACAAAAACACACACACGCAAAAAACAAAACAAAAAAAGCAGCAGTAATGGCAAAGACTGTTTTGGTGCTGCACATTTAGCCTTGTAAACATGTGTCACCAGTCACCTTTAAACACAAAACAAGACTGAAAAAATTGGACCAAAATTTGGACCCTAGCCTAGCTTAGCTAGCTTATTAAAATAAACCCCAATCCATCTGTATTTTAGGCACAATATGGCTGCGTACAAACCCAGGTGTAGTATCATCTCCAATTACACAGGTGACCAGTCTCAGATCACTAATTGAAGAGGTTGAATCACTAAACATCAGGGATAATATCATCTGAATTTTAATTCAGAGCAATTTAGCCCACTTTAATGGAAAGTGCAAAATAACCGGATAAATAAAAAAAAAAAGTGATAGGAATGGATTTCATAACTAAAAGCACTAGGCAATCAGATGAAATCATGACAGTTACGAGTTTGGCAGGCGTACAGCGTCCAAAGCTTTTTGCTGTAATGGCCACCGCTATTATGAGCATTAGCCCAATTCCCTCACGAATTCAGTACTCTGTGGTGAGCTGGGTCAGAAATACAAACACTCACACACACAAATGCATCCCCGTGTCAGGTCCAGTTGGGTGCTGCGGTGGCGCTGTGAATGTTTGTAGGTTGACTATTAAGGAGAGGCAAGAGGGCAAAAGGGACGTGCTGGTATAATGCATTTACTAATAACTGTTTATTATTGTTGGTTCCCCAGGGGGAGCACTTTATGGAAATGGCTGTATATGAAGGGCAGAGGTGCGAGAAGGCCACTGGGAAAATTAGCTTTTTAGATTCCCCCCACAATGTCCTACCAGCTTCCTACCTGTGGTGTGTCACCCTGAAAGCCGGGATCATATGCATGTGTTTGTTTATGCTGATGCAGACGTACAGCATCGAGGTGCATTACGAAAAACAAAAAAACTAGTATTTAAATCCAGGGACAGTCTGAGCAATTTCTGTGCAAATGTTTGCTGTCAGACAACACTTTTCAACCTGAATCAGCCCCACTACCTCCTCTTCACACTTTAGAAGACAGTGGGCTCACTAATTAACACACATATGCAACACACAACTGCACTGTCTCATACTTGAGCAAGGTGTGATCTTGCACTTATTTGCATACACTAATTAAGTGCATTGCATCTAATAACACAATATAGCTGCCCTGCATTAATGATTTGACTCTTCCAGCGGAACACAATCACATCTTTACAGTCACAGTACCAACAAAAGATTTTTGCATATTTTAACACTGACTTTGACCCGGCAGGCATTTTCACAATACATAATGCAGCGGCACTGGTTATGTAAAGGAGAGAATAAACCTCATATAAAATGTACATTAATTTATTAGAAGTTTAACTTGTTTAACACTAAAAGAATTTATCACTCTGGATTTGAAGTTTGATCAAAATAGCAAGCCAGGTACACAGCTGTTGATTATGTGTGCTTGTACTGGAGGCACAAAGCACCGCTATTCTCTTGTCCTGTGTATTTATTATGAAACTATTTTCTTTATTGTTCTGCCTCAAATCTGGCAACCTAATTTAGGCTGCATGTGCACACAGATGTAATAATAAAGGCCGCTATCAAAGGCAAATTTTCATAAAATCTTTCATAGTTCTTTCCCAATATTTCATCCAATCCTCCAAAAAGGTTTCAGCATAATAATCCTTTTCTCTGTTATTGGGTAATAAAGACTAGAATGTTTTAAGTTTTGTGAATCCAGTAGTAACCTTCCAAAAATTTACACTGCCTATTACCCAAATTTTGTTCAGTCTTAATCAAACTCAATGCATCCCAGAAACAACAGTGACAATTTTACGATAAGGGTTAGCCATATACTTATTAAAGCCATGAAGATTTGGAACCATGTGATATAAATATACCAAAAAAGTAACCTGGACAACTTTTTGGTGAATTATATATATATATATATATATATATATATATATATATATATATATATATATATATATATATATTTAGTCAAAAGTTTGAACAGACCCTCTCATTCAGTGTTTTTTCTTTCATTTTACTACTTTCTACATTGTGGATACATACTGAAGACATCAAATATATGAAGCAAGATATATGGAATTATGTAGCAAAGAAAAAAATTATAAAAAACTCTAAACATGTCTTATATTTTAGATTCCTCCAAGTAGCCACCCTTTGCTTTGGGTTCAGACCATCAGTTGTGTTGTGCATAAGTCAGGTTGGTACACAGCTGACAACTGTTAGAATTCATATTATGGTAAGAACCAATCAGCTAAGTAAAGAGAAACGACAGTCCATCATTACTTTATCATTAAGTAATGATGGACTGTCCGGAAAATTGCTAAAACTTTGAATGTGTCCCCAAGTGCAGTTGCAAAAACCATCAAGCGATACAACGACTCTGACTTGAATGAGGACCGTCCCAGAAAAGGAAGACCAAGAGTCGCCTCTGCTGCTGCTGATAAATTCATCCGAGTCACCAGCCTCACATATTGCAAGTTAACAGCACCTAGTAGCAGACACATCTCTACATCAACTGCTCAGAGGAGACTGCACGAATCAGACCTTTATGGTCAAATAGCTGCCAGATGGCCTGGCCTCCACAGTCACCTGACCTAAACCCAATCAAGATGGTTTGGAATGAGATGGACTGCAGAGTGATGGCAAAAGGGTCAACAAGTGCTCAGCATCTCTGGGAACAGTAATCAAAGTAAGCAAAGCATGTCTAGTTTGAAGAATCAAAAATATAAAACATGTTTTAACTTATTTCACACATTTCTTTTCTTTACTACATGATCCATATGTGTTCATTCATAGTTTTGAGACCTTCAGTCAGAACCTACAATGTAAATAGTCATCAAAATAAAGAAAAACCATTAAATGAGAAGGTGTGTCCTTGACGATGATGATTATATATCTCTGGGTAGCACATCATTTTTCACAAAAGGATGACAATAAAGGAATAACAAAGGAGCTACAGGAAAGAAATGACATGGCTACAATAACACATCAGTTATCAATTAAATCTCGTTTCTAGTAAACTTTGATTGGTCATCACATAAATATATTCTATATGATACTGTAATATAATATAAAATACAATATATATATATATCATTTTGTTTGCCAGGACAGGTGAAGTAAGAAGAAATGGAGTGGGATGGCATGTGTCATGGGGAAATGAACCATGGGTGGTGGAGCAAAGGCTCAGCCTTAGTGCAGCTACCTGGGTGACATTTATGTCATGTGTTGGTATTTCAACATTCACCTTGTAGACATCATGCAGCAGAATGATAGCATCAAAAAGTGAGTAGAGGTCATTGAGTAGGTTCACCACCTCAATGGGTTCGCTAAGAGATGAAATGGTGGAGAAGCCCACAATGTCACTGAAGTACAGCGTGATCTCACTGAAATGCTCCGGTTTGACAGGCTTGCCTGTCTTCAGTGCCTGGGCCACAGACCTAAAGGAGAATTGGATAAGTGGAAAAGATGCATATATGAAAACAACTTGTCTCAGAAAAACTTGATGAAATGTTCAGGGCATACAGATGATTGCAGACATTCATCTTTAGTTCTTATTTCTAAAAACATGTGCAAGAACTACATATCAATATAGAGTCAACAGTTTAATACAGATCTGCCGCTGTTTCCATATGTTCTTGTATAACTATATGACTAAAGTAAATTCAGCTTTTTGTTTATTGAGACAATTGAGAAAAATCTCATCTCATAGTTTCTGAGCATTGCTTATGGTACATTTATTAATGTTTCAACAAATCAGATAATAACTGGAATAGGCCTGAGATATTTCTGTTTAACTCCACAAATTATCTCAAATTACTTCTACGGGGTGCAGCCAGCCTCTGAACCAAGCATTGATCCAGCAACAGCTTGAGGTGTTGACTGATCTGTAAACCCCAGAAGGTAATCATGTTCAAAACTCAATAGCTATGGCTAAGGAGTCAGTCCTGTCATGTCTTTCATCTGCTAACGAAAGCTGATGGAAACTCACTTGGGCAACATCTGAGCCACCAGATTGTCAGTCTTCTGCCTCTCCACCTCCAGCTCCTCCGTCCTCTCTCTGATCAGATCCTCTAAGTTGGAGGAGTACTGTTCCAACATGCGCAGCATGGAGTCAATGATGTTGGTTTTCTTTCCCTTGGTGATACTCTTGAACTGTCACATGAAGAGAAAGACTCAGCTGTGTCCACCTATCTACAGACTAACATGTGAAAACATACAAACATGTGTTTATACCTGTTTGAAGATATCATCAAAGGTCGGCCTCCTCTCTGGTTCTTCGCTCCAAGCCTGTTTCATGATCTGCATCACGTCCAACGGGGCCTCCTCCACTGATATGACAGGCCGACACAAAGGTGGAGGCTCCTTGACCTTGTTGATAATCTCTGTCATCATACACACAAACAAAAAACCCGCCCAGGCAGAAACATTAGTGCAAGATTTACTTCACCCAGTCTTGTCAGCTAACTGTGATTGATACTGTTGATGAAAAGTACTAAAAGTAGTAGCATATTACTTACCTTTGGGAGGCATGTCCAGCATGCAGAAAGGTGCAGAGCGAGAGATGACCTCCTGGCAAACAATGGAGAAACTGTAGACATCACCAGCAAAAGTGCCCCTCCTCCTCTGGCTAGAACTTCGCAGCAGCTCAGGAGCCGTCCAAAGCAGATCTTTTTTTTATCAAAACAAAGTGCACAGTTAGTAAAAAAGTATACATACAAACAAAAATTACAATAATAATTATTACGTGTATGTGCATGTGCATGTGCATGCGCTCACCCTCTGGCTTTTCATCTGTGTCAATATTTTGGGCAATCCAAATTTCATTGAACCCATAATCTGTCACCTTCAGCACAAAACGCCCATCTACCACACAGTTACGGGATTTGAGTCGACCGTGGATGATATCACGATGGTGCAGATACTTCATACCCTGATGACAGTTTGTAGAAACGTGTGACAAACATGGTAAAATAAGAAATGAAACACTGCCAGATCACCTTATAAATCTCTTACCCGGATCAGATCCATTAACAAGGAAGACTTGAACATCCAGTCGAGACGCACATCTTCATTGCTGAGCAAATCCTCCAAGCTGCCCCTGGTGCAGTGCTCGATCACAACGCCAAAGATCCAAGAGTCGAAGAACAGCCCCAATAACAGATTGAGGTTCTCGTGCCTCATTTCTCTGAGCTGAGAAGCAAACAGTGACAATATCAGATATCAGTTCACTGTAACTTTTGTGACCAGGGTGTTAAGGCAAATTCAGATGACCAAATGGTTTCTGGCTACAGTTAAGATTTCGTTATCCATTAAAAAACATATATAGTCCTTCTTTGCCCTTCCCTCATATTTTCATTTACCTTGACAAAGACACTCTCAGTGTTGTTATTGACACTTGATACTGATCCAGCGGGACATTTCTTCAGCCAAACCCAGTCACCCTGGCATTTAAACAAACAACAAAGACTTTGTGACACCAATAACATCGAAAAAGGTTTGAAATGGAGGGTTAAACACTGTACTGAAGTTTACTGAATGTGAACATCTGACTCTCACCTCAAAAACAGCAACATTCGAGCTGTCTGGCGTGGAGGCTAAGTAACTACGGCCGGACACTGAGTGGTGAGGTGTCTTCATATCCCCCTGGCTTTTCGCTATACTATCATCATTTAGCTTCTGCTCACACACAGAGTTCAAAGAGGATGTGTAAGCGCAGAGTAAACAATGTGCAGCTTTCATACAGTCCATACTACTGTAGGTATGTAGTGCATGTGTTTCAGAGAGAAGCCAAAGACAGCAGTATTGATTCAGCACACAACTCACCCGCTTGCTGACTTGGGTATTGATGAAGACCAGGTCATCAAGGGTCAGGACCACCTTTGTTGATCCACCACTGTGGCCACCACCTCCAAAGCTGAACCCAACTTTGCCATCTCTCCTGGAAAGACCGAAAATCATTACGTATTTTCTAAGCTACACAAGCCTGAACAGAATCAGATACATACCTGTAGCGAAGAAAGATGTTTACTAAAAATCCAATCAACGAAATGAACATCAGGAGAAGCAAGAAGACAGCAGCCGAACTTATGCCTTAGGAAAGAACCACAAATACAGTTTGAATGCATTAAAGTCAGCACTGACTTATTTTAAAAGTGTTTTTAGTAATGGCACTACAATCACAATCACCTCCAGTACAGGCAAAGTATGGGCTAAACCAGCAGGTTGAGTCTTTGTAGGGAGTGCTCCCTGCAAAATGGATTGAACGGGCGAGATATTTCAAGCCCCCGCTCTTGCTGTCCGTGTGAGAAGCATGAAGTGAATGAGTGGAGTACAGGGTGTTGCCAATGCCGCTGTAGTCCAGGACCACATATTGAGCTTGCATGCCTTCACCGTTCCTGCCAGCCCTCAGGGGCTGATTGAATCCTTCAAACTCAAAGCCACCCTCACCATCGGCCAGGATCCGACCAGTTACCCAGCGGCCTTCACTGGCGCGGGCCTGCTCAGCAGCCATAGCTGTGTAGTACATCATGTTGTAGATGGTGCCAAAGAATGGAGAAACCTTAAAGAAGAGACAGCACAGTGGTGATTTAAACTTCACATTTGTGTCTTTTTCCTATCCTTCGAGATTTGTCTTTTACTTTCTGTCATTTCTTAATGAACTACATTCTTATTAAATGTTCTCACCTGCTCTGGGGGAGTGCTGGTGCGTACTTCATAGCTGTCCTGAGCTTTTTTGAAGGCCTCATAGAAATTGCGTTCACCAGAGTCCATGGTGATAGTTAAAACTCCATCATAGGCTTTCCGCAGCTTGGTGTCATTGCCCAGCATATAGTAGGGTGCGTCATTGTAGGGTAGTGAATAGAGAAGGGTGTCATAGGGAATGAACACATAGCCACGATCAATCATGCGCATAGCCAAGGCTGTTGTCAGAAGTTGGTACTGGGCTTGGCCACCAATCAGGACTGAGGGCATGCACATGATGACCACTAGAAAAGTAAGGTATAAAGACAGTTTGTTATCCCAATTCATGTGAAATAAAGCATGTGCAGGCTTCGTAACCCTGTGGGGTCTGATTACCTTAGTTACTCTACCCTAACCTGAACCCCAACCCTATGTTTTGGAAATCAAAGGAAAAAATTAATTAAATTTAAAAAAAAAAAAAAAATTAATTCAGATATCATGTCACGGTCCTAGTGGTTAGGGTTAGGGTTCCTGTCATCACTGATGATAATTTAGACATCACAGGGTTAGTTTTGTTCAAGTTCAACCGTGTTTTTTTAGCAACTCACCTCTGACCCGGTCTGTCTCCCGCACTTTTGTCAAAGCTGCCCGAGGCCCTTCTTTGTTGTTCTCCATTGTGACCACCGGTTTAACAGGCAGGCCGAGGGCCCTAAGTGAAGAGGCCAGCTCATGCCCAGTGGCTTCCCACACGTCTGACTCCTCTGAGATTATAGCCACGTGGGCCCACCGAAAGTATCGCAACACTGTAAAAAGTACATGAGAGGAGAGTGGCAGTGGCCTCATGAAAGTAGGATACATATGTCCTTTATTCATGTTGGGTTTGAGGCAGGCCCAGGAAAGAAGCCCAAGATCCCACTCTTTGGCGTACAAAGCAGCTGAGGAGCAGTAGCCTGGGTTGGCTGGGCCCAGGTAAGCAGCTGCATAACCTTTCAGCCCAGCGAAGCGAGCCAGGGCACGGGATGACTGGCAGTCCTCATTGATCAGCTTGTAGTCATACCAGTAGCCTTTATTGAGGTAGGTGTTCTTGTTTATGTGGTTGATGGCAAGGCTGGCAGCCAAGTCAGGGAGGGCTTTTGAGTATAATAGGTCACATGTCCAGGGTCCAACTAGAGCCATTGTGAAAGTGGTTGCACAGGATTGATGGGGGAAAAATGAGACTATGAGAAAGGGCAAAAGAAACCAGTTCCTCCACCAGCTCCTGGTGTGTTGCAGGGCAGATGATAGCAACTGTGGTCTGGATGAAAATGACCTTTTTGACAATGATGACGATGCTGATAAAGATTCAAATCGACTACATCCGCTGAAAGTGTCTGTCCATATATGTTTTTTTCTCCTCCCTTTTATAATGTTGTGCTGCCATCGCGGGTGGTAGGAGAGGTTGTGCAGACAGCAGGGGTCTATGTGTTGTGCCATTTTCTCACACAGCTGTTTAGATGCTTCACACACAGAAGGCTAGTGGTGGGTGTTTATCGTGAGAGTTTCTCTGTAAATGGGAATGTCTCCCTCTAGTCCAAAGCTGGACAGGTGAGAGCACGACTCCAAGCCATCACTGCCAATGAAAAAAAAAGGTGGAAAGAATGAGAAATGTTGTAGAACGACATTTAATCTGATCTGTGTTTGGGTCCTGCCTTTTTAAAATGCATCCATCAACACAGAAGCTAGCCTCACATCCCACTGAGATGTTTTATTTAACAGAATGTAATGTTGAATCTAATCAGTATCCATCTGCCTCGGTGATGAAATCGTGCCCAGTGTCCCTGTCCTGTTCCTCTGAGAATTAATGGCATGTGTGTAACAAGCTGATTATCTCTACCCAGGCCATGCAGTTCAAATGGCAGATAACACGGAGCTAAATCTGGCCATCTCTTTATTTAGTATAGCTTCTTTTTCCCTTCCAAAGTCTTTCATTTCTTGCTTTCTCTGAAATCCCACTTCCTCAAATCAGCTTCTGGAAAAATCTTTAAATTAAAAAAAAAAAAAAAAAAAAAATTTTAAAATTCAAAAATA